>JAUTBX010064656.1:0-12635 GCA_032361465.1 Lepetodrilus tevnianus | reverse complement strand
GAGCCAAGGTCCGAATGAGCCAAGGTCCGAATAAGCCAAGGTCCGAATGAGCCAAGGTCCGAATGAGCCGACATTCATCCTAAGATCCTTTCAAAGTACATTTTGTATATTACTTGTAGTCTTGTATAATTTATAAAGTATCAATTTATGGTTAAAATATTATTTTCAGCGGGCATCAAATAAATGGAAGAGGGCAATGTGGAAAGTGTGGAAGGCGGAAATCTGAAGGGCAATGTCAAGGTCATACAGAGGTGACTTTCACTGACAGCGACCCCGACTGTTGTGGAGTCTGCAGTGAAGACGAAGTGCGACACAGACTGAGAGAGTTCCACCGGTCGTGTGTCGGAGGTCACCAACATGTCAGAGGTCAACATCATGTCAGAGGTTACCAGCATGTCAAAGGTTGCCAGTATGACGTCAACACAAACAACAACAGACATTGTCAGGATGATACATTTGAGTTCTGCAGTGGATGCCACTCAAGGTCAAGTTTGCATCACAGCGGTTCAGCTCAGAGGTGCGACACATCGATGAGACATTTGTGTGGAGACTGCGAGTACAGAAGGTTAAGTAGCCACCACTGTGAGTGTAGCGACCATAGCGTTCACAATGGTAAAGGATTTGTGGAGCCTAACCCTGTTGTTAAATCAGTTCCGGTGAAAACTCCAAACAATCAAAAGTCGTTGACAATTCGCCATTGGAACAAACTACAAAAACCAGAAACGTCTGCCGAGAAAGTAGGACGATGGCAGTCTGCCATTTTTGAGGGAAATGAACACGTCCAAGAAATTGAAGATGTCGGACATCGACGGTCATCCGGAAGTGACCCTCTTAGCAAGTTGCAGTTCAGAAGTTCGCCTCAAGTTTGTCAATCGGAAATAAAATCTCCCAGTAGGTTTTTCCCACAACTTCCAGGTCACGAATACGACGATGAACCAGAGGAAGCACCAAAGACTGTGTCCAAGCCGTATAGTGGCAATCTCTCTAGAGAAGTGTTTGAATCTAATCCTTTAATTTCTGATCTCTGCAACCATCACATTCCCGAAGTACGTACTGGAGCACACAAAATCCGAGGTATCGCTTCTTCCAGAAGGTCCAGTGTGTACACTCGGACTATCCAGAGGGAACTGGACGAGTATCTTCAGGATGGACGCTCAGTCCTGTTCGACGTCACCTCCCCCGGACATCCGTATGTCCAGTTCAAGTCTGATTCCAGTAGAGCTACATCTCCCAGAGTTGTGTCGGTGGAAGTCCAGCATCTCAGTGGTTCTCCATCCATTCGAGAAATGGTCAATGGCGTACGGTCGGGGAGATCCGATGACAAGCGACCAAGTTTCGACGGCAATACTTCAGAGTCATCCTGTAACACTTTCGTGACCTGCGAGGATGATACCGAGTTCACCCACGTGACTCCTGTAGACACCATTACCAGTGCTGCCAGTTATGTATATAGGGAGACAACTCTGAATGGACATGCCGACAAACCCAAGGACGATCCTGTAAACGGAGAAAGGGCCGATGGTTTCCTCGCTGCCAGAAAGAACGGAAGAAGCTCAGCTGCTCATCTGAGAAGCACGAGTCCAAGAAAACATAGCCTTCCTTCTCATCCCGTGCAAGATGTCAAGCTGGACCTCAGTAGTAAGTCAAGGTCCTCTAGCTCCCGCGTCCATTGCAGTAAAGTACAGTCCGACATCAGAAGCTTCAGTCCATCTAAACACCAGTGGAAGCCTCCAGCTAATATCCCCGTGGATCTGAACGCCAGTGACCTCGTGACGTCCGACGACAGCTTCTTTGAACGCACAGAAAACAGTACGGCTAAGCCTACACAAAGTTTCGAGAGAAGCCGCATCGATTCTCAGGTAAAGAAGACAATTCAGAAATGGCTGGCACCTTCCGTTCTCGACGACCTGGATGAAACCGACCTCATGACCTCTGACGAGAGTTTCCAGCAAAGAGTCTGTCGCAAGGAGAAGAACAACAGTTACAAGATCTCAAACCTTGTGGCCCAGCTTGGAAATGTATCTGTTGCCAGTAAGATCTCGCCGCTGAATCGGAAGAAAGGAGGGCAGCAGCAGCAGCAGCGGATCTCGCTGGACAGCGGCTGCAGCAGTATCTCGGTCAAGGAATACCTGTATCGGGACGAAGAGAAGGACATCACGTTGCTGGAGAGACTCGTCCCGTCGACGTGCGACGAGAACAGCACCAGGAGCTCCCTGAGCAGCAGCTGCAGCATCAGCGTGACCGGCAACTCGGAGGACACAGAGATCTACAACTGGCAGGACTACCAGACGGACACTGACGAGGGAGGAGAGGTCAGGACCACCACCACCCAGAGAAGGAGACCTGCCCGCCCGACCACCGCCAGAACCACCAGCACCAGTAGCTCCACCACCACCACCAGTAGCACCAACACCACCAGTAGCACCACGAGCACAATCACCTCATCAGACATCAGCAGCAGGAAGACTCGGGGTACTGGGAGGACTCCAGTTCCGGGGAGCCTGAGTCAGCTGTCTAACAAGGAGATCAGGGAGAAGCTGCAGAGTCTGGGAGACGAGCCAGGGCCAGTGGTGGCCTCCACTAGACAGGCGTACCTCGTCAGGCTGGCTTCCTTCGAGGCAGACCCTTCCATGGTCAATCAGGTGAAGCTCTCGACCAATGGACCAGGTTAGTGGCGAAAACATTGGTATTTAGTAACATAAGTGTTCCGACTACATAATGATCATTGATATCTAAATGTAACCCTTTTTGTTCATTATTGTGTACTGTACATTTATTTGTTCCACCATAAAATAAAAAATGTGATTAATTATCCATATAATTCATAATTGTGTACATACTTCTTCCTTCATCGTCACAAATGGGTCAAAGATTCCTGGAGAAGCGTTAAACTCCATAATCACTCAATCATTCATTCTTGTTCTTTTGTTAAAACTAACTAAAATCTATCATTCGTAAATCGTGATCTTATGATTACTTTTTTTCGAGCACACTTTTGCCTTTCACATGATCAACATTTATGTCAGTTTCACAATTGTTATTGGGCACATAAGCGATTTGTTTAATTATTTATTTCAGAATATTCTTCGGAACTGCGTGCGGCACTGCAAGGGAACCTCGACTTGGCGGCCATAGATGAGATGGAGACCAAGATGATCGCTTCCTTCGAGAACTGTCAGGGCCGGTGCTGGAGGGAGGGGACACAGAAGTCATCCTTCAACTACCTCCTGCTTGACCCCCGGGTCACGAAGAACCTGCCACTCAGAGCCAAGACGCTCAGTACGTGGATCTTCTACATTGATATGGTTTCTACCGAACAGTTCCAGCTTGTACATTGGTGTGGCGATGTTTTCAAGTCTAAATTTAGAAAATCACGGATTGCCACTCATCAAGCCTTATATTATTATGACTTCCTTGGTCTGTGAGTACCAGCCTTGATGCAAATGGGTGAAATATTCCTGCAGCGACATTAAACTCCACACTCAGTACTAGCCGGTGCTTGCAGGTTTACTGCAACATTCGGTGCTACGGATGTTGCAGGTTTCCTCCTGCCTTAAACTGACAATTCTAATATATAAGTGAAAGAATCTTGAAAGTGGATCTAAATCCAAATACAATTTTTTTTTCAATGACTCAGTATCATCGTGAAAAGAGGAGATATTAATTTGCACCATCTGACTTTGTCATGATGTGTTGACATTGCTGTTTCAGATCAGGCTGAGACGTTCAAGGCCTTCATACATGCGATATTCTACGTGGGCAAAGGGAAGAGAGCGCGGCCCTACTGTCACCTGTACGAGGCCATCAAACACATGCAGAACCCTAAGCCTAAGGTAACAGCTGATATAGTACATTAGTACCATGAACCTGCCCCGAGATTACGAAACTTTTCTGAGTACGATTTCATACTCAACTCATCATGTGACGTCATAGCCTGAGTACGTTTTTTTGCTCAGTCTGTGACGTTTTATGAACAAAACAAAACAAAACAAAAAATAATGCATTTATATTATTATTGTTATTTTATTTATGACGTAGGTCAGCACCAAGGTCCAGCACATCATTGACATCTGGAACGAGGGGTTGGGAGTGGTCTCCCTTCACTGCTTCCAGAGCGTCATCCCAGTAGAGGCGTACACGCGGGAAGCCTGCATGGTGGAGGCCATCGGTAGGTCACCACATTGAATGACGATTGAAATTAATCCACAAAACTTCAACTTCTAGTCATCTATGATCAGGATGATGGTACAATTTATAATGAATGCCTTAAAAAGTCCTCACCCACATATCATATGTATGGTTCTGTCTCCATACTAATATCTACTATGTATGCATCTCAACCTTTTAATCCCTTTTTCTATTCGGTGCTGCAATCAGGTGTTTTTTATTGACAATCCTTCTCGTTAAATGGTACAGTAGACTTCGCATATACCGGCCTCGGATAAACCGGACACTCGCCTATAACGGACTGAATCTGAAGTCCCGGTCCCGTCTAACGCTAATTACGGCATATGCGTATAACGGACTTCGCGTATAACGGACAAAATTAGCCGGTCCCAATGAGTACGTTATATGCGAGGTCTACAGTTCTCACATTGGTACTGATAACCAAGGTATCTGCTGATTCTTTTCAGGCCTCGCTAAGCTGACGAACGTGAAGCGAGGCGACTACTACGGAGCGGCATCCACGTGGCCTCTCAAGTCTAAGAAGACGTTGGGCGTGCACCTGCTACAGAAGGCTCTGCAGATCTTCCTGGGAGAAGGAGAGAGACAGATTTCACCTGTAGACATGAAGACAGGGTCCGATAAGACATGATTTCAGTACTAATCTCTTATGACCTGACGATAGCGACATGTGTATGTGGAGTGGTTTGTCTTCCTGGGCAAAGGAGAGAGACAGATCTCATATGTAGACATGAAGACAGAATCAGAGAAGATATGATTTCTGTACTAATCTCTTATCACCATACGTACATGGAGGGGTTCGACACATATGGGTTAGATCCACATTGTAAAAGATAACTCACTTACTGATGTAGATGGGCAACGTTGGTGAAGTGGATGATCAGGAGACTTCAGAACCAAATGTCCCATGTTCTAACCCATCCCAGGAGCTTGGCATCAATGTCTAGAAATAGGCTTTTCTCATGAACATGAATTGTTTCTTGGGCAATGGTTCATTACTTTAAAAACTGTTCAGTTCAAAGAGAATTTATTGACTATTTTGCATGTACTCTGAATTTTGTGAATTGTATTTACCGTAATATATTTCTATGTTGTTTTCAATAACTATTATATTGTTCATGTCTAATAGAATGTATTTGGAAATTACATACACTTTTAAAAGCTACTTTTGTGAATGTTTCATGTGTTTAACACTATATCGGATATTTAGTCATTTTGATCTCGTTAGACAGTTCAGTGTTTACATTTTTGTATCGATTCTATGTCTGTAATGGAATGTACACCATTTTGGAATGTTTTGTTTTTGACACGTATATAAACTTTGTAAGTCGCGTTACTAACTCTAGATATGAATGTCAATGATTTTAGAAAATTCGCACATGCGGGAAGGAAGGAGATTGATGTATGAGGAATACTGCACGTGTAAGTTGCCTAGTGTCAAATGTTCTACGAAGCATTCATTTCCATTTCCATTCCGTCGTTGAGCCTTCAATAGCTAGAGATGTATATGTATAGTAGTTTGTGTTGTCATAGTACATGTAGTGAATTAAATGTGACAGGAACATATGTATCTATTCATCTGATTGATGTTTGGCATTACCGGTAGTGACGTTTATTTTGTCAAGCCGACTGGGTTTGCCGGGCGCCGTTTAGGGAACTTCCTGCGGCTAGACTGTTTTCTTTGACAGCTACCCGGCAAATCCAAACCTCTAGTCTCCGGTGACTGGCACATGCCGGCTAGGATTTCTAGACTCGACTAGACTTGGCTGGCCGAAAACCATTTGGTACTGAGTAGACTGAGCCAGGACCGCCGGGTTGCTTTATTTGCACGCGGCCAACCACGTGACTATACTCTCGAACCAGAATAAGCGGCTAGCCGGCTATCACAAATCAAGCAGCCCTTGTATCATAATCATAATTATAATAATAGCCAACATTAAATTGTGATGTAAAATATTGTATTATTATAAATTTGCATACCAGTATTCTAGTTCACCTGTTAATAATTGCACCCTTAATTAATCAATAACAAATGAGATGTATCAAAGCAGTATTTTATTGTTGTTAAAAAGTTTAATATATTTAATGTAGTTTCACTCTTAAGTTAACTTGACTGTTCATAATTTTGAAATCCAGGCTATCAAAATATCCATGAGGAGATCTTGATAAAAGTATTTATCCGTTGTAAAATTCAAATGTTAACTACCATGACTACTACAATTTAAGATTATACAAAAGTACATATCAAATTTCAGTATTCTTGGGGATGCTCCTTTCTAGCAGTTCTGTCTGTACTTTCTGTCTGATGCAGTTACAAAGGATCAACACTGCACAGTGTAACTGCTCTTGTATCGGACAGAAAGTGCAGACAGAACAGCTAGAAAGGAGCATCACCCTGCATTTAAATATAACACAAGGGGAGTCAATTCTCTAATTTTAATTACAATGCAATTAATATATGCTTTGTTTTTAGTTATAGCTGTTGTTATATATGTGTTTTTATATGTTTAGACGTGCATAATATATTTGCTTCATAGTATAAGATGTTATGACAAAACATGGTTGTACATGTATTTCTTATGTGAATGTATTTCTGATTGTTTACTTGTATAAAAGCATATTTTATTGTTTTATTTGTATAAAATAGAATTTTCATGTAAATTTTACTGATTAATCTGATAACATAACCTGTTATCATCATCACATTATTATTTTAGTGAAGATATTGTTTGATAATTCACTGTTAGCATATCATTTGCAACATGCATAGCCAAAGGAGTTCATCGTCACAAATGGGTGAAAGATTCCTGCAGCGACGTTAAGCTCCATAATTGCCCAAAGAATTCATGTTCTCAGTGTTAATTTTAATGTATTGATCATTAATTTACTTGACTGATACATTAAAATTGTTTATCAGATGAGCATGATTTTTCTTGTTGTTTTATTGTTTATTGATGGCTTTGGAATCAAACATATTATTTTCAGATGGCATTTTGATTATTGTAACCATATCGAGCCCTTTTGGGGTTGACCAGGCCTGCTTGGCAGTGCTCGCCATATGCAAATTCGTTGCTCAAATATTCATCCACAAAATGTTATTTTTGGGAAATATTAAACAGAGGAATAAATTGTTTATTTTAGTCTTGTGTTCTTGTTCAATTTTATCTTGCTTGTACAACTTTAATAGATTGAGCTGAAACTTTGAAACAAAACCGACGATGGCCACGTTGTAGATGTGCTTATAGTTAATTTTGCAACTAAAGGTAGCTGGGTTTAATATAAGATGCTCCATGTTAGGCTAACTTGGTCACTATTGTAACAGAGTGCCGTGCCGATCCTGGGGTTCGAACCCGAGTTGCTGGATTGCGAATCCAACTCTACCGTCTAACGAGTTGCTGGCTGAGACCAGTAGGAGCATCGTATTAACCGTTCATAGATAACATTCTGAAGTTTGTTTTAAATAAATAGAAAATCTATTCATAGAACATACCGTAATTACAGTATTGCCATATGCTGACATTGGACTCTCAATAGGTTAAAGTTATTGTTTAGTTTTAAATAGTTTAATAAAAACATAATTTATTCACAATAGAAATGGATTGGGCTACAAGTAAAAATAATGTCTTTGTCATTAAATTTACTGAACCTTTTATCAAAATTATTTTGCACATTTATGTATTGATTAGTCTCTGCAAAGACCCTGAAAGATGGGCATTGAAAACCTTCTTGGCCTTCATAAAAATGTTGATGGTAAGGAGGAGATAATTTGTGGTTATGGACGAGTTGTCTCCCTTATGATATGCTGTTTATTTTGCCACATGTAAATTGCTGCGTTATTTTCTTAAATTGTAGCATAATAACGCTGTCAATCAAGAAAATTACATGTACATATGCATAGTTACATGTATTCCAGATACTAAACCATTTAAAGAAAGTATGACACGCTGAATTATAGTATCGATAGACTAAATGACGTTGTTACAATAATCTAGTCAACAAGTTTTATCTAATAACAACTACAGCCTACAGGCAATTTTAATTTGTATCAAATTCTACTTCTAGTATTATAAATACTGTAGTACTAATACTGAATTTATTAATCATGGTAATAGATCATTTATGTATTGATGATCAACTAAAATATACATTTGACTAAACCAGGAAGTGACGTCAGTTTGAAATCTGACGTTGCCATGATTGTCCTAATAGATCTACGTGCTTTAAAAAACATCTATATGTTTTAATACTTTATTATCTATTTGCAGATTGTGAAATATGACCTCGAGAAACCTGCTTGTTGTCCAAATATTGACTCCAGCCCAAGAAAACATTGTTAGAAGTATGATTAAAAGTTAACTAACATATCATCATGAGTCAAAACATTGCCTTCCTAGCATTTCTATATTTCGTCCAAGGTCTGCCATATGGCCTACAGACATGGTTCCTTCCAGTATTTTTCCGAAGTCGTGGAATGTCACTATCGAATGTTGGCTTCTTCAAATTTCTCCTGACGCCCTGGATGCTGAAGGCTCTGTGGGCGCCATTTGTCGACCGATATGGAACGAAGAAATCCTGGCTGGTGTGGAGCATGATGGGATTGACTGTAACCTGTTTGATTTGTTCGTTCTGCAGGCCGACCTTTCTTCCTCAACTGGCGGCCATTTTGTTTTTGTTCAACCTCATCACCTCTACACAAGACATCGCAGTGGACGGGCTCGCGATTCAAATATTGACTCCCTCGGAACTCGGCCGCGGTAATTCGGCTCAGGTCGTTGGTTACAAAGTAGGTGCTGTGGTTGGAGGTGGATTGTTGACGTGGCTCAGCGACTATTTAGATTGGATGATACTGTTTCAATGTTTAGCACTCATTTACGTTGTGGCAGTGTTTATAGCTTACAAGTATATTCCAACAGTGCCTACATTCCAACATTCCATAGAGATAAACATGGAACCTGGCATTGACGGCAGTGATGATACGAAGAAGAGTCATCAAGATACTAGTCGTCACGATCAACACGAAGATGTAGATGAAGATAAAGGTGTGGTGTTGTGGCTGGTGAACCACTTCAAGCTTCTGATGAAGACAGAAGGAACGTTGTGGATAGCTCTGTATGTCATCCTGTATAAGCTGGGTAATTTGAGCATGACTCATTGAAGAAATTATCAGATTTTATTTAAATTTAGTTGAATACCGGTAGATTGATTCCTGCAGTTTAGTGAATGTCTTAGGTAAAACCTTCTAGCGCCTTAACCGGCAGTTTGGGTTGTAGACTCCCCAGGGAGTTGAGAAAGTGAAATGAATGCACATTGATCCATTGACAGGGGAAAGAATGTAGGGCTATGAACATGCTTCTGAAGCATGGATTTGCCACAATATAAATGTTCACATTATTATTATTAAAATTATGAATTATAATTCCTACTAGGAATCAATTTGCCTACATTTTGTTTTACTTAAAAATAATTATTCTTTGTAGTGTTAGTGTATACTAGAACATTACTCATGTGCTGTAAGTTTGTTCAACTTGTACAAATTTGATCAGGAAATAAGTTGCTTTTCATTGCAACTGGTTAGACCAACATGCCCGACGTGCATGTTAAATTACACTGTGGCCAACCTACTATTTAACATTTAGCACCTTTGCTACTTGTCCTGACGTGCCCACAGGGCAAGTAACTGAGAATGTTAGTCTGGAGCCCTGTTATCAACTTTTCCTTATAATACTTATAATAAACAGTTAAATGTCCATGGAATATGCACTTTCCCACCCTCATCCTAAATGACATTCGGCTTCTCTGCAGGTGAGAAAGGTTCTCTGAGTATGCTCCCACTGTTCCTACTGGACCAGGGACTATCGACGTCTCAGGTGGGCTTCTGGACAGGGATGGTCGGACAGGCCGTCTCCATCACCGGATCTCTCCTCGGAGGACTCATGATGTCAACTTTTGGGTCCGTGAATTTTGAACAATCTTTACCTTTCCTGGCCCCAAGGTTACGAAACTTTCTTGAGTACAAATTTTTTTGTTCATAAAATGTCATGTAAATTTTGAGCTTGAGCACAAATTTTTACTCAGAAAGTTTCATAACCTCACGGCCAGATGTCATATACTGTATGGGTGAGATATTCCCGTTGCAACATTTCAATCAAAAACATTTCCAGCTTACCGTATTCCTCTCTTTTTTTTAACAATTTAAATGCAGTATTTATTATGCCCCACTTTGGTTTGAAACTTCATGAAACAAGGGAAAATAATGATCTCCTTGTTCCTAATTGTAGCGTAATTGCATTGATTGCAGACATTCCACTCTGAACCTCCTGAAGAAGCTGTGCATGGTAAGGACCGTGGTTCTAGTTATAGTCGGTGGCATCATCTATACCTGGTCTCCTAGCAACCAGACCATGTCTGCCATAGTCGTTATAGGTAAGCTGAATCATTTCATTCTAGCAGAATTATAAATGTAGTCTGGGCTGTTTCTCACACAAGTATGTGATGTAGGATCATCAGCTCTATTAAGTTTGATTTTGGTGTATGAGTCACTTTAATATTTTATGTTTATTTTTGTATGTATTCACTTAATTAATTTCCCTACAATTCTAACTTTGAAACTCGACTTCATGACTGCAGGTCTGATGCTGGTAATGTTATTAATCAGTGGCTACGTCACCACCGCGACCTTCACCTTGATGATGGAGTGCTCCCAGAGGGCGCCACTGTCGGTACAGGCGAGTCACTACACCACCCTGGCTACGCTGGAGGTCCTGGGCAAACTCACGTTCTCAATAGCCATTGGCTGGATCACTGATATGACCAGCTATTCCGTCGTCTTTGTCTTATTTACTGTCCTCTCGGCAGCCATTATTCCTGTTTTTAAATATGCTCCGCCAATTCTTGTAGAGAGCAGTATGCATAGGAGGAATAAAAGCCATTGAATTTATTGGCGTTTTGTTTTTCTGAAGAGAATGATCGCACAATGACAGATGAGTGAAGGATTTTCCTGCTGAAATCACCGACTCGCTCTCCTATACAAGGTAGATGTATTAAACTCTCGAGGATTCTCGTCGTTGTCGGTGAGAAATATCAATATGAATTATCTCCCTCTATGGATGAGTGGATCAAAATAAGAGAAAAAGAACTTGATATTAGTGACCAATTTTATTTTTATTAAATATGGTGTTACCTCTATTGACAAGTGGATCGAAATACAAACATGAGAAATGCATATCGGTGACCAAATACATTTCTTTTTAATGTTGTGGTGGTATGATTTAGTTGAATATCACAGTCTACTTCTAGAATTTATCACAGTGTAACAAAATGGACAGATTTCAACAACAAAAATTAATATCATTCACCCATTCACTATTGTTCAACAACCATCACTCTCGCAGCACAATGCAGTGTATATATTTTCCATCACCGAGTTGCAAGCAGTAATATAACAAGCAAAGCATAAACAAAATCGGCAATTTGGAAACATTATTCTGAACAGGCCATCAAAACCCTAGTTGTGGTCTAAATCTCTTTTTAGCATTAAGTGCATGCATAACACGTGCTAAACATAAACGGTGCATTTTGGCAACAACCGTCGCCTATAACAAATATACACATAATGTTTTACATCTGATGACATGCCAATCTCATAATAATCAGATATGAAACCGACACTTGGATATTTGGAAATCTGTTTAGCAAAATAATGTCAAAATGTCGCAGAGAGATATCCAATTGTAATTTGATTGCTGGCAGGTTACTGCTTAGTTACATTAGTACATGCCTCCTACACCCTTACCCACTATATTTAGCTACCCATGTAGAACTGCCTTTTCCTAAACATTAAATGCATTGACTCATAGTGCCTCCCCTCAAAAAAGCTTCTGACACCACTGTAGTGAGTTTTGATTAAATACCTTGTACCCCTTTATGTAGCAACTACTCATTCATTATCTTCTCTCCCACTCTATATCAAACAAACAATTTTTATCCAAGGCTGATATGGCCAACAGTTTGCATAATTTTTTATTTTATTTTTTAAATTGAGGCTTTAGAGCCGCTTTCAAGATTCGTTCACTTGCATCACGGCTTGAGAGTTTAGGGCAGGAGAAAACCCACAACAACCGTAGCGCTGAATGTTGCAGTAAAATACAAGTACAACAAGGACAACAGAACTAAATAATTCTGCACTACAGATATGGTTGATTGGAAAGCTAAAAATAAAATATGTTTATGGATTTCCAAAATGTAAATAAATCCAATTTGTGTCACAAACAAAACACATAGCATATATTTACTGAATATACACACAATTTAAATCTTGTTGTGACATGAGAGTCTGAACACAAATAGAAATACATGTCAAAAATATGTACATGTACCAATAGCGAGCCAAAGTTATCACGAGATATACCACGTGACAGCATTTTGGGCGCATCTTAAACTATTACGTGCGT
>JAUTBX010064545.1:0-12636 GCA_032361465.1 Lepetodrilus tevnianus | reverse complement strand
ATATATATTACCATTAACACAATCTCGACGGTATATTATTTGCATACGGAGCTGAATTAAATTTATTTCTTAGTTTAACATTGTGTGTATATTTACGCATGCATGTATATTTGTACACCTATGCAAAAGCGTTGATGCGAACGGTGTACAGAGGATAACTAACTATAGTAAATACTGAACATAGTTTACATACCTGACTGCATTCCAAACATTTGGAAACCGCTGACAGGTTCTGTCGGAGAATACAGTTTGGAAGGACTGACAAAGGACGTCGGATGTCCTCTGCACGTTCTTGTGGTCCTTTCTACTTGGATACTACGACACCTGGGATCATTTAAACATTTGTTAAAACAGTATAAAGCAGTACGCCCTCGTTCAGTCCATAGACGATATTCGTCGACTTTAACGTCATCAAAAGTATACAACCGCACAGCTTTTTTTAGGACACAATTCTGATGAGACGACTTCAATAGAAGATAAATTGTCCCCAGAATATAGAACTGCAGCATGGTTTAAATCGTCTGAAATGTTTCTTGCAGTGGCGAATATTATTTTCAAGCTACTACTTTTATACGTATATATTTTGTGTATTGATTACCATTCATATGTCATCCTCGCTCACTGAGCCAATTAGCATGAATTCACACATAAAGACATCGTTTGAACTTACAGTGTCAACACCCTTGCCCATTCTAATAAAAATAAGATCTAAAACTAACGCTCCAACAGAGATCTGATTGAAATTAGATTGCACATTTTCAGGGCCCTGATACGCAGAACAGTTGTAGCTAAAATATTGATTTGAAATAAATTTAAATCCGTTAAAAATGTAAACTAACCACCTTTATCGCTACAGTAGTTTTAGCTAACCGTCAAAGTGTTTCATGCAATGGACTTACACTTGTAGCGGGATTTAATAGGGACCGTAAGTTGACACGAGATATCCCGAGAGTCATGTGTATCATGCAGGGACATAAAGAAAGTGAAAGGGAAAGTGCAAAGTGCAAAGAATGTAGCGGGTTCTTAACTTTCGACTTTAAAGCCACGGATTTAATAACCTTCACGATTCGTCTTGATATATATGCATTTAATATTCCAAATACACTTGAATGAGATTCTTTATAAACCTTTCATGTGAGCATACTTCTTTAGCTACATTATTGGGTAATAAATAGAATCTCCACATTGTGTCTTTTGATATCAATGTTTTCCTACTCGTCGATAATAGTAATCAAAAGCCTCGGATGTCGCTTACTTTTATCAACTTTTAGGATAACACTGAAGATTCTCAATATATATCATTATTGTTCTATACAGGACACACTATAATTGACAGAAAACAGAATCTTGATTTATTTTATTAGCTGGTGATTTAGGGATAATTACGTATCGGAGACAGAGAACAAACGCTCATGTTTATCCTTCATCAAATGGCCGTAAAAACACCAGCACTCCATTTTTGTCCTTAAATCGATTCCAGCTCAATCAGGCTTAGCTGGTTGCTTCTAGTAATGAAATCCGGAAAAACAGAGTTATGTTTCTGAGTGGTAAATGACATGGCGTACTCATGCGTCTACTGCCTGGTTGACATCCAGAGTCGGTTTATCCCGGTTATACATCCGGTTTTAATGCTGCTGATGTATATAATATATATGGTTATTTGCATCGAATCTTCTGATGACAGAGCATAGCTGCCGGAGGGCAAAAACCATAGCGCGGTCGGAATTACCTTATTTATTCGTCTATTATCATAAGACTCTTCTTTGGGCCTGGTGTTCCCATTAATTCGCTTTTTCAGAGTTTCGCTGAGGTCTTCTGATAAAGGGAAATACGGCTAATACTTCTTCCATAAATCGTTAAAAGCCGCCATTAGTGTGGATATTCCAGAAAATTCTAGAACATGTACGTCATCTTTTACCATCCTCACTGTAGGATTATTCATATTTTGATTTCAATCTTTGCGTGGTTCCTCCGTGTGACATTGCAAATGAGACATGCTATGGAATCCAGTTGTACTACAAAAAGTATGAATAAAACTGCATGTAGTCTGCAATAGACGTGTTATCTTCAGCATAGGTTATCAATCACGGTGTAATTGTCGGAAATCAGACAACAAAGGCAGGTTTGTTAATACAAGAGTACTCCAAAAACGTTGGAATTGAAAAAGGTTGCATTTATCTCCCCTATTAAGATGAATACAGAACAATGACAGAGCATCCTTTCATGGTCTTGGCAGAGTTTCTCCGGGTTGGATTGCTGACTGTGACTCGGTGATGTTTCGTGTCAGGATATCTGCCCGTTGGCACAATTGTGCTTCTAGATATAGAGACCTGGGTATCGTTTCTCGAAACTGCCATACCTACTATGAGACCATAAGCACTCTCGTAGCGATCTCTAATACATGGGATCGTGCACTTACGAGAGCGCTATGGTCTCAGAGTGGATATAAGAGGTTTGAGAAACCATACCCTGGACATTGTTTCACATACTGCGAAGAGAGCGCTACGGTCTTCGTGACAGGATACCCAGTTCTGGGTATCGTTTCTCGAAGCTCTCTTAGCTGCTAAGGGACCATAGCACTCTCTTAGCAATGTATTAGCTATCGGCAAAGAGAGTGTTATGATCCCTTAGCGACTAATCTGAGAGCTTCGAGAAACGATACCCTGGTATATATTCACGTGGAAAAACACCAATGTCCTTGTCATCGTTTTCCTAATTGTTGAAGCTAGAAGCTAGGTTCGTGTCATACCGGAGTTGTACAAATACGACATTTCTGTATGCCCGTCAGACTACATTGAAGTGTCATGTTCGTCTGATAATCGGATAACATGACTGTCAGTCATTGTAGACTTCTTAAACCTATATAGGTTATAATGACGCTCCTTGTCCATCGTGATGTTGGCTGGGAACTGTGCAGTGGATTGTTCTGTCACAGTAGTAGGTATTGCCATCACTTCAAAAAGGCGTGGTTTGCGCTCATGGAAATATTGATGTAGCCACAGATAGTTCTTAATAATAAATGTCATTATCCGGTAATAATGGTAAATCTCTGCTGACATTTGATATTTGTATCGCTGCTTCCGGCCATATTGACATACGATATGATTGTGTCTTAGGCGTACACGCTTAGAAGTCGTTCACCTGTCTTTCATATGCCAGAACATACTACATTCATATTAATCCCATAGTAGGACATATGTATTAATGCTCTTGTCAAATAGTTACGTATATTTATTAATAGGTGGGGGGCATAGCTCCATACGAGGAGAAGATGTTGGTGATAGGTCCCGAGATATGTATTTACCGGTATAAGCATTATACAATTGAATAATAGACCTCATCGTAACATAGTTATGTGTTTTTCTCCCATTAAAGCAGACCGCTACAAAATCAATGAACATATTGTGGAAAATAGTCTTAAAACCCATACAAACCAATAATAATTGCGCAGGGGCCATGTTCCCGAAGCTATCGTACACGTAACGAAATCGTTAAGATTGGTGGAGGAACATTTGACTATTTCTGGATCATCAAATGTTATGTTCCACCACGAAGGCTTAACACTGTCGTTATGTATACAATAGCTTCGGGAACATGGCTCCTGGTTAACTAATGGTGGTCTTTGACAATGACACCTATTTATACCTACTGTGAGGCGTTATATAATTCGTACAGTATACATGTGTAATACTTCTCAATTATAATTAAGAATGTATTAATACTCTGTGAATCCACTATTCTTGTAGGTTACGATTTGACTTGCATTCATAATTATATACTAGTATTCTGTCTGTCTGTCTGTCTGTTATATATGTATGTCTGCCTGACACGCCCTGTTTACAGTATTAACTTGCTCAGAATTGGCTACACTGTGCTGTGTCATATTAATTTCACATCAATTTGGGTGAACGGTTTTGCATGTCATGTTTCATAAATAGTTCAACCCTTATTATATTTTTCTCTTCGTGTGAACACCAATTAGAGTTAACGATAATATGCAATGGTACATGATAATGTATTTCATAAATATTTACCTCAGATTTGAGATGGTGACTTTCAATAGTTATTGGATTTTTCTCGTCCGGGATATCGTTGCTCAGAAGAGTTTATAGTTATAGCTACATTTTAATCAATTTGTAATTCAAATGTTAACATACAGGCCCCTGTTTCACGAAGGCTTCCTAAAGTTAGGAATTCCTAACTTTTAGGTACGGTTTAGGCATGCCTAACTAGTTAGGAAGCCGTCATGAAACGGGGGCCAGGATACAAAGTATAAGTCGTGTGCACGATACACTTTTATCGCTGCAATAGTTTTAGTCAACCAATGGGGTATGTACTCTGAACGTTGTTTTTTTTTACATTTGTAGCAGATCCCTAACATTTGGCTTATACCAACCGCACACTGGAGATTTGCGTCTGGTTTCGGTCGTCTAGTGTGCGGTGGGTAGTAGATCGGTCGCCGATTTGTATCTATTTTTATTCGTCGCCGACGAATATCAAGACATGCTAGATATTGTGAGATCGGTTGGCGAGACTAAAAGTCGCAGTCGCCGTCCACCGCACACTGGGGATTTCCGTCGGCCGACGATAATCTCCAGTGTGCGGTCGGTATTAGCAACTACATGCTAACTTACAGGATTTACGCTTCTCACGTAGTGCCACGGTTGTTCTGTGACACACATGCCCATGGCCCCGATTTCTCGAAACAAACTTTGAGTGAGATTTTTCTCAGCTAAGATTTCTCTCAATGACTCAGTGGCGTGCTGTAACGAGTACATTCTTTGAAGCGTTTGAGTTTTGTGGGACAAATCTCAGCTGAGCAAAATCACAAACTCAAGTTTGCTTCGAGAAGTCGGGGTCACTGAACAACGGGGCCTAGTTATCTAATAGGAATATAGTCAGAAGCTAATCCCAGGATCCCTGTTAGCAAAACAAAGTAGAGTTTATTTTAGGTGTCTGCATAGAATAGATCTGAACGTCTCTGTAAAGTGATAATGGGTTGTTTTCGTGAGAAAGATCGTACAGATGTTTGCACATCAACCATCGCGAGATTGTTCTAGAACGTTGTCACCTCATTATACTAAGGGTAGAACGACTGCTAGCAATCAGATGGTACGAGGTCTAGACCGACGGTACTGTTCCTAATTGGATGACATTTTTAACTCTGGGAGCCATCGATAAAGATTTGCTTCAGAAAGAAGGATTTGTTATCTCTAGTGTTTGAAATGCGAAACCATTACCAAGGAAGTAATAATTGCGTTCAAACGATGGGTCGTGACATCGATGTCATGTTGAATTTTGATGATGACTGATCTTTGGATAACCTTTACCGGAAGTATTGGATATGTATATACTAATGGACTTATCTTGTTTAGTTACAATGTAGAACATTCAATGACTATTTAGGCCTACAAAACCCCTTGCATATGCGTATATAAAAGCTTCATATAATTTAGTTTCAGATTATGGTGCATGCATTATATTAATGGAAGCTTAACGCGCTCCCTGCTGGATTACGTACATCTATAGCTCTTTATGGCATCTCGATTGCCTCCAGCATGGAGAGGGTTAACCGTCTCACTGTTGAGTTATGCCAAAAGGCAAACTGTCCTACATAGTACATATCCGACCGTCTCTAGCGTGGGAAGAGTTAAAATATATTTTATCATTTTCCATTAATCATAATCAATGCATCCACGGTTGTCTTCAGGGGACAACAGGTTAAATAGAACACGATGTACTAAAACGTACATAGACGCAGTCGACACGGACGGAAATGAGATCGCCCGTTTTCCATGTTAAATCATGGACATAAATAGGTTCAAGGAAACCTACGAGTTAACAAAATCATCTAATAGGGTTTCCCACTTGAGAATAACCGCCGTGTTGTGCGAGTTCCGTTGGTTCCAATGACGTAGATGGTACAGTTCCTACCGTTAAAGGTGGTGCATGGTACTTGTCGAAAATGTATAGTATCGACTTACATGTAGTCGATGTCATGGAAATTAACAGTACCTTTACCTGACTTAGAAATTGGTATTTATAAAGTCTCAAAAAACATTGCATTTATATTGATACACACATTAATTATATTTACTTATTAAATTAGTTGAGTCAGGACGTTTTATTTATTATCAACTTCATGTTCCAGGTGAATTAATTTATATCATCATCTGTGGAAATTAGTATAGTTATTAATGTTTAATATAATGAATATTATTCTAACGATTCAAAATCAATTACGCTTCCAAAACCAAGTTTATTAAAGATTAGAAGCAGTGTGGTTCCCTACAGATCTTTAACTTTCTGTATTGAATCTTAATAATTAACGTTATATATAGGCCTATTAATGTTAAAGGGTTATTTCGGGGTCATTATATAATGTAATGAGGTTGTCTAGAAAATCCTACAAGCTACTGGTTAAGAAAATTCAATATTAAGAAGAATATTAATATATGTCGTTTCCATTCATCATTTGACAAATTTAGACCTTCAGGCAACTGACTATAAGAAAATGAATTGTGGCATAAAATGGTAGATTTCAGTTCAAAGAATGGGATCACAACATGCTGAATTCGGAAAGTTCTGGAAATTCTTTAAAAAGTACTATCTTGGCAGAATATTGCTTCAAATCCATGCTGTAAAGCGTGCTGAATCTATCGTATATACGCAATGACATAATTCCGCCTTCGTGACGATACGATAGCCTCCGGAACACGTCCACCGGGATATTCTGATATATACCCCCAACCTGATTTAGTAAAACTGAATCACACCGAACCTTTAATTAACCCGGCAAATAAATCAATGATAGGTACACACGAACTTGGTTTTGTCCCAGCATCAACAAGCATTACATTACATTACCAACAGTACACGGTTTCCGCTATTTATACCAGCTCAACTATTTCAGAACACATTATCATTCAGTTTAACATGGCATAGGTTAAACATTGGCCATTAGCTAGAACTAAGTCTGGGGTTTTGTTTTCATTACGTTAAAAGCGGACCCGGGCAATGTTCCCGAAGCTATCGTATGCGTAATGACAACGGTAAGCCGTAGAGGATGGAATGTTTCCTCTTGCAATGTTCCTCCACGTAGAGATCATAACGTAATATTACACACAGCTTATAACGTAAATTATTAACGTAAATTAATAGCGAAATAGTCGTACCGGAAGTCCCGGCGCAAATGGACTTTTACGTCATTTCCTGTTAATAACAGGATATAACAGTTATAGTAAATATATACCGTGTGTACGCCCTGCTTTACGCCAGAACTACTATACGACCGTTTCGTGAAAGCAGGCCAAGCACGGGCCAATCAGACGCGATCTCTCTAAGACAGCTTCAAGTACTGATTCCAGGTCTGCTTTTCAAGTAACAAGTAGTCGATAAACTTACATGTAGCATGTTTACGGCGGCGTGTCTCAGACAGATAGCATCTTTTGAAAACACACACGTGCCTAGGAGAATAACACCGACAGTATACATGCAGTGTTTATGTACGTGGCAACTACTCACACATAGTGACGACTCTATCTTGGGATCTCTGAATATACAATCAGGGCACTCCTATATACGAAAGGACGGAACTCTGAGATCGGATTCGATTCAA
Organism: Lepetodrilus tevnianus; assembly: GCA_032361465.1. Taxonomy (NCBI): domain Eukaryota; kingdom Metazoa; phylum Mollusca; class Gastropoda; order Lepetellida; family Lepetodrilidae; genus Lepetodrilus; species Lepetodrilus tevnianus. The sequence continues at coordinate 5,018 of JAUTBX010064545.1, read as the reverse complement.
CCATCGACCTACCCTAGGGTGACGGCCGCGTGATGAAATTCGCCAATGAGGGTACTCGTATCATCATGAGTGTTTGATCATTGGCTAATTTAATCACCCTATGGTTGGTCGAATGTTTGAAACGAATACACTCTAAGGCTTCTAGATCACCGCATCCATTGATGGCAAATTATGGGAAATAATTAATGTACTTTAGCACAATCATACACCGTGTAGCCCAATACAGACTCTTGACAAATCGTGGAGAATCAAACGCAACAGATTTAAAGTACGGGCTTACTCATTACCAAAAATAATAGCTTGCTTTGACAAATGTACACACAAATTGAGAATAAACACTACTCATCGCGACTATTATTTCAAACTGGACACTGGTAGCCTGCAGTAGTAAAGTATATCCGTATGCTACCTACCTTGCAAAGGAATGAACGATTTTTCATCTCTTTGAAATTGAGTAACCTATATATATATTCTAAATCGTTTCCGGTGCTATTGGTTTTGCGATGGTCAATCAATCGTCTTTCTTTTGCTAGATGCATGTACGTCAGAAGAAGACCATTAAAGATATGGAATTACGCTATTAATAACGTAAATTATTGTTCCTCGGTCTTAGTTCAGTGACACACTGGGCAATATCCACATAAATCTTTCACTGGAGTGCGGACTTTACGAAGTTCAACGGCATTATAGATGAACCTTTTCCAGATAACAGCAGAAACGAAAAACAAATTGCAACAAGAAAACAATTGGTAAAATACTGGAATCAAATATTGCCACCAACGTCTTTGACGAGGTCTGGGGCGGGTGGTACCGGTAGAACATTTGGACCTCAGAGTCAAAGATCCCTGGTTCAAATCCCGTCCCAGGAACCCGGCATCTATTGTTTCGAAAGTTACCTTTCTAATACGACCATGATCATGATAGAATGCGCTGTCTGTACCTTGGCAATGCAGTTATCATCCTTGGTCTGTCAGTACCAGCCTGTGTTTTGAGGCTTACTGCAACTTTCAGCGCACAGATGCTGCGGGTGTCCTCCTGCGTTTAACAGACAAGCCGTTACACAAGTGAAAGAACCTTCAAAGCGGCTCTAAACCCATATTTATAACTAAATAAAAGGTCTAGTTGATGAGACAGCCAAATTCTTAATGTAAAACCAAAAAATACTAATTTCGTTGCTAATTATACTACAGACATGTTAAACGAACTTTCCGCGAGCCGTTACATATGAAATATAATAGTACATGCTTATAGTACATATGCACTTTACTGACTGAAATTCCAACATAAAAAACGAATCCAATAGGCCGTTGAGTCCATATTGCAATTCGTGACTCATTCGACATTCTCTAAGTGCTCAAGTCTCAATTCACCAAGCAATAGGTCCTAAGGTCGCACCACGTAGTGTTTTGACTTCTGGTAATTTGTCTCATAACATAAATAGATCACCTGAGGGGTTTTATCGTATTTTTCTCTATTTTATGTATTTTGTTGTTCATTCAAGAAGACTTCCTAGTTACTATTGATCGTGCGATGCTTAGTGTAAATCTTTGTTCTTAAAACATTTGTTATTTCCAAATTAATTAAGAATTAGATGAGTATCTATGTGGATGAATTCATTTCTTCAAGATTATTGATGTATGCTAACATAATATTGTAATAAATCATGAATACTATTTTCCGTCCTGAAAACTTAGCATATCATGTAAAGTTTGTGCTGCGAAATAACTTTGTTTTACAGTATGGACAACTTATATTAATTCAGTCACTATCATGAATAGAGCGATTTTCCGTTCAACTTAATTTTAATAAAATGGTTTAGTATTGTATTTAGTATCCTATAATATATAACATTTTTTTTTGTCTTTTCAGATAATTTTGGTGACTGTGTCGACAAGCATGTCGCCGCCTCAAGTCTCGTTGGAGATGCCCGTAAGGACTAAACAGTTCGTTGAGTTGTATTGCGACATGCCATTGGTCGGACTGCTGACCTCGTTGTCCTTCAACCTCGTGCTGGTAATAATCTGTGTATTCTACGCCTTCAAAACGAGGCGACTTCCGGACAACTACAACGAGTCACGTTACATAGCATTCTGCGTGGACACGACGCTGTTAGTGTGGATAACCTTCGTCCCCACTTACTTCACGACGTCGCTAGCTTACTTCAAGGTTATCATCATGTCTCTGGCTTTAATAGTGAACAGTACGGTGTGTCTCATGTGTCTATTCATCCCAAAGGTGTACGGTTTGTACCAGCAGAAGAAACTCGGCAGGGGAGCGCAGGACCGGTGCTACGACCCTCTGAACGTCACCCGGAAGGACAACGGCCTGCCCCCCAATCGGTTCTCAAACAGCGACTTTTTCACCTCGAAGTCCTCTTTCAACATGGCGGAGCAGAACGAGAACCAACAGACTACCAGTAGGAACAATTTCTCCAAACACGTCGAGGTTGTTCTCAAACCGGACCAAGATTCTTCCCCAGCCAATTCTGACCTTAGCGTCAACTGCCAATAACCAAAACTTTGATATTAGTTCGTGTATAGATTATATATTTATAGTGCTGAGTGGGCAGTGATCATGACATCCGGGTTGTTTCCAGTGCTTCTGCATCCTCGAAACACAGACCATATACCTAAACATACGTCAATGGTGTTAAGTAGGAATGAGGTCTTAGTTTCGATGATGGCGCTTCCGTTTCGTTGCAGTAAAGTACTGGGTCTCGTTTCTCTAAGCTCGTATAACTACTAGAAGACCATAAGCGCTCTCGTAGCGATCTCTTGTACACTTGGATCGTGCACTTACGAGAGCGCTATGGTCTTATAGTTGATATGAGAGCTTCGAGAAATGATACCCTGGACTCGCTGAGAACCCGAGTGTGACGAAGATGGCAATGTTGAACAACAACCTAATCATGATGGTGTGTGATGAAAGTGAAAAATATAATATTTGTGTGATATCATCCTTTTCTTTACAGATTGATCCACTCATGTTATTCATTCTCCTGCTGGAATGAAGGTATTGACATTCTACGGGCAGTTGGTAGATGATGGTGCGATATATGTCTTCATGAAAAAACCCACTAAATCCATGATGATGAAAAGCACTTCACGTCAATCCATACCAAATTTTTATAGCGCCCTTTTCATGCGTATAGCCATTTCAAAAGCTCTTTATAACATAAGAGAAATATTCCGTTCACATGGTAATAATAGTCTGCATAGCTACAGATCACTACGAAACATTATTTTATTAACTTAAGCAGGCTTGTGAAGGAGTTCAATTTAATGGCATTTCGTGGTATCCTTTGCGGACTATTTCATTGACTTATTATTTCATGAAGCTCTCTTATCCAGAAAGAGACCATAACGCTCTCTTGGCCGATAGCTAATACACTACAAACAGAGCGCCATGGTCTCTTAGCGGATAAGAGAGCCTTGTGAAAGGATATCCTGCTTTTGAATCAATTACATAGATGTATGGGCATTTGAATATTCAGTAGATGATATCTCTAGATTATCTATGGATAACTATATGTGGTGGTGTTAATACTATGAAAACCGTCCGTGTGTGTACACGGTCATGTAAGATCGAATGTCGTCGAAAGAGCAAAGAAAATATACCTTCATATAATTCGTGTATGCATGGGTAATTTGAGAGTTGGTTAAAATTAATTGCAGGTTCGTGCCAGCTGCAATCCATCTCCAAGAATAACGGGTGCCCGGAAGGCAGATAAGGTCATGAGAAAAATAAAGCTTCTAGCACCTTGAAATACAGCTTGGGTTGTATACTTCCCAGGGTGTAGACAAACCAAAGTGACAGCACATTGTTCTATTGACCGGGGTAATAATAATGTAGCGCTGTAGTATGCTCTAGAGCGTGGGTTTGGCTCAATATAAATGTTCACATTACTCTTGCATTGGTGTTGCATTGTATTTCAGCACTGACGGTTCAAACAATGTAAAGAAATCATTAACCAGCATGTGCTATCAAATATGTATGACATAATGTCGCATACCGTAGCCGTAACTACTCAATTGGTTACAAATTAATTATGTCACCTTCACATGAGAAGGATCGATGTTTCAAGTTCTATAAAAACAACTTCAGAATGAATGGATTCCCACCCTCGAATCTCTGGATATCATTGATCGATACTCGTCTATATATGAAAACATCGCTCGTGTTGATATTATATATTTCCTGTGTGTGACAGTACCAATTTAATATATTTCTCCATATGTTGTATAACGTCGACTCATGCTTTTGATTCCAAATGTTATTATTTACACATGTTTGTTATTGCATTTTATGATAGCCTCATGGCGAATGTCACCTGAAATAAAAATATTGATAACAATTTGTTGCGTGTATGTTGAACGGAGACTCCAGCAATGGCTTTGATCCTGAAAGGGATGATGTTGTACATAAGATGTAGGAGGGATGGAATGGTACCGGAGCTCCGATAGAGGGATAGTTGCAAGTGAAGATGGAGTGCAATGCAGAGCTACAGGCAACGTGATTATAAGCTTCTCCAGCTAGCAGAGACGTATCGCGACGTCACCCATGTCCAGTGCCACCTGTCTCTAGTACGACCAAACTTACTGCACATATCTCAGTATTCACCCATCCTCCCTCACCCTCTTCCCATTCTACTCTGTCTCTCTCGCTCACACTCCTCTCCTTCCGTATCTCTTTGTTTCCTCTATTTCTGTATGTCTCTCTTTAGTTTCTTTTATCTGTCTTTATTATGTCTCCCCCTCTCTTTAGCTTTCTTTCTCTGTCTTTATATGTCTCCCCCTCTCTCTTTAGCTTTCTTTCTCTGTCATTATGTCTCCCCCTCTCTCTTTAGCTTTCTTTCTCTGTTATTATGTCCCCCCTCTCTCTCTTTAGCTTTCTTTCTCTGTCTTTATATGTCTCCCCCTCTCTCTTTAGCTTTCTGTCTCTGTCTATGTCTTCCCCCCCCTCTCTCTCTCTCGTACGTGCTATATCTCGCGTGCTTGCTTCCTCTCCCTCGCCCCTTG
>JAUTBX010064433.1:0-17216 GCA_032361465.1 Lepetodrilus tevnianus | reverse complement strand
CATTAGGTGTGAACACCGGCAACAGATGCCTACATTAGCTGTGAACACCAGCAACAGATGCCTACATTAGCTGTGAACACCATCAACAGAGGCCTACATTAGGTGTGAACACCGGCAACAGATGCCTACATTAGCTGTGAACACCAGCAACAGATGCCTACATTAGCTGTGAAATGTACCACCAAAGATTATTTTGTGATTGCTGATAATTCTGTGATTTTCTTCATTTACATCATTTTTAAGGGGCTTCATGCACACCTAAATTTGAATGGATAACTAGTTGTCAGGGAGTGGATATACTAAACCCGTCACGTCTCCCTTACCTAACAATTAAAGGTTCTATTGATGTACAATGCTTTTGTAAAACACTGAGAAGAAATAATTTAAAACTTACTTGATCTTTCCAATATGTTCTGAAATGTTGGAACGTCTGAAAAAAAAATATTATTGACAATTAGAGTAAAAATATTACGTATTTTGCAAGGCAACTGACAAAAAGAGACAAAATATTGCTGAACTAGCTATTCGGAACTTATTTGCTGATATAATATCATAGTTTATATTAATAGATTCTACAACAATGAGATTATATTCAGATTCAAATTATATTATTATTATTATTATTATTCATCTTCTATCGAGTGTAGACTGTGTAATTGTAAAAATGACAATAGTAGCGCTACAATAGTTGTAACTGGTCTCCCGCCACAATAAAAAGCGCTGACCTTACAATAATTGTAGGCTACAATCCACTACAATAGTTCTGAGCAACAAGGCCCTGATAAAGTGAGAGCCTGAGACAAGACTTACTTCATGAAAGCCTGAGACAAGACTTACTTCATGAAAGCCTGGACAAATCTCTTCAGGTTCCTGGGGTTGATCTTTGAACGAAGAGATTCTTGGAATGACTCGATCACCTTTTCCAGCTGTTCCTTATTCTCAGCTTTCTCAAACTGAAACACATGAAAACAACCACTGGTGCCTCAGACAACACACACAAGTACATCCTTCATCATACGTGTCCAGCCTTCATGTCTTCAGAAAGAACAAATCTGATGCCTATTATTACAATAACATCCATAACTGCTTATAATACAATGTCAAGCTAAGCATATATGACAGTCAGCATGGTAGTACAGCTACCAGTACAGTACAGCCAATGCGAGGGATACTAGTAGATTATGTCTACATACTGCCATCTCAAGTAAACCACTCTGTACCACTTACAAATGTGCATATAACTGTGACATGGGTGCATCTCATGCAGGTATACAATAAAGTGGCCATGCTGACAAAAAACTGAACACTCTTAAAAAAATTCAAATATATACACTGTACCTAGAGTTTAGCAGTTAACTGTTTGTGTTATATTTTTTTAATTATTTCTTTATTAACGACTGCTGTGATATTTCACCCATGTGCAATGTTTGAGAAAACTTACCTGTACACTAATGCTATTCTAAATGTCTAATCCCTAAATAACTGTAAGCAGTATCTATAGTATATGTGCATAATTACACTACAGTCATGCTACACAATTAACATTATCGGTAAATTTTACAGTAAAATTAATTTGGGTCGTAATGCTTTTTCACCATAATATTATTGTGATCTGTAAGTATGGGTGTTTGAGAAAATTCTTGACACTTGTTTTATATAATATGAGCCCCACAAGTTATCATTGGTATATGCAACCAAGGATGATACTGTGAGTACACAGTACATGATTGCACGTGATTACTCCTCTATGGCGCTATCCTGCTTCCAATATATTAATATTAAAATCTGCACCACCAAAAAAAATGTTTGTAAAGCATACTACATATGATGAAAATGCACCGATAAAAATATATTTTAACAATTGTGAAAATGCTGCAACTTATTAATCAGGATGGAATATTTTCCTTTTCCCCCGTGATAATCATTGTAAAGAAAAGTATATGAAAACTGGACAGAGAACAAGGGTAGAAAGTACGGCAAACCACTCATGGAATACAATGAATCATGCTACGGAACTACTTAATTTTATTGTATTACTTCTAATATACTCTGCTAATTACGAAAATCTTAATATTAAATTTAGAACACCCATTAAAATATATAATCTACTAGTATAGATGACTATGATGGATAGAAATGTGCATATTCTATCATAGTAGTGGATACAATCATGCTAAAAGGGTGTTCTTTTCATTAAATGTATTGTTTATATTGCACTATTTTATTATGTGTATGCATACAATTATCTATAGTGGCTAATATATTTATTTTCACAGCAAGAAGGAAAGCAATATAATATTCTATATTTACTTCACTCTTAATTCATTGACAGCATTTTATATCTATTATAGTACATGTATATTGAAATAGAATTATATTATAAATGAATACTAAACTACATTAGTAGAGGAAACATAATAAGTGATATTGTAGAACATTAACAAACTATTTTTATTACAAATATACCAATATTTGCAGTAAGTGTAAGATTGTAATATAATGTTTTTCATACAAGTTACACAATGAATCACCTAATATATGTATCTCTCTATCAATAACTTTTAGTTACTGGCTAATAATAGCTATACCGTACAATTGTATTTTTCAAATACCAGTACATAGAAATATAGATATAGGGGATGCTCCTATCTAGCTGTTCTGTTTGTACTTTCTGTCAGACGCATGCGCAGTTATACTGTGCGGTGTTGATCCTTGGTAACTGCACATGCGTAGGACAGAAAGTACAGACAGAACAGCTAGAAATGAGCATCCACAGAATATTACCTATTGTTAGAAGTATCAGTAAAATCACCACCAATTTGCTTAGTATGTAAATACTCGAGGTCAGTAAAGTTACAGTTTATATTTCCTTTATAATTCGGTTGTTACTGTTAGTAAGTTTGTTATGGTTAGTAAAACTTAGTACCATAGTACAATATTTTTTAATACAAGCTGTTAGTTAATATATGTGTTGCAAAAGTGCAACCAGTGAGTTTATATGTAGAATTCCTGGTATTAGAATATTATCATCACTTGCCCACCAATTAGCCAATAGTATTATATTAATTCTTTTCACTAATACAATTGTAAAATCTGGATAAATGTGTTCTATTACAACTGTCAAGCAAAGTGTTCAAAATATGACTGTCTAGATCGCTAATAAGAATGAAACGTTTTATGGTGGTTTTTTCCATATATTTATTACAAATATTAATTTTGTTATTGCATGCTGCAACATTTTCTTTCTAATATATTTTAATAAATGAAACAAGAAGAGTAAAATTATGTTTAAAAAATTCCTTTCTATGGAATTAGGAAAAAAGACTAAACCTCTATAAGACTGTCTATAAACTAGAAAGGATTACAAAGATGTAGTACTAATCTCACTGTGTATATAACATATACACAAACTAAATATCAGGACAGTCTGAACACTTTGCTAATCGACAACAACTGTGAGAGATATTTTCGAAAAAATTCAAAAACATAGTGTTACCTCCTCAGTTGTCTAAAACCACAAAAGAAAACATGAAAACAATATGTGAATATTGGCAGAAAGACTCAAGAAAAACTGTGACACTCTCTGTGAAATAATTCTGCTTCTTGACAATTTATGTCAATGTGTTATACATTTCTGGGGCCCGTTGCTCAGAACTATTGTAGTGGATTGTAGCCTACAATTATTGTAAGGTCAGCGCTTTTTATTGTGGCGGGAGCCCAATTACAATTATTGTAGCGCTACAATTGTTCTGAGCAACGGACCCCTGAATGTCTAAATGAAAATGTTCATGAGAAATATAATTGGATTTAAATTTGTAAGTATTGTCTAGAGCTCCGTGGACATAATGAGAACAAGCAGCATTGTTAGATGTCTGCATTATGAGCAGGGATAGACAAACAGTAAGAAAATGTAGTATCTTTTTGCTTTTTCCACTCTGTACGTGACTCACCTAATATTGCCAACACATTACAAATGACAATCTGGCATGCAATGATACATATGTAATAATTAATATGAAATATTTACACATTCAGCTCACACACACTTATTGAGATGGATGCATATTGAACAATGAATAACACATTGTCAGCTGAAACATAATGCAACAGAGAAAACTAAAACTAAATTAACAAAAACTAAACAAAATGCAAAGGCTGTAAATCCTAGTTGTTAGTTTAAATGCAAAAACAAATAACATGTATCCAAATAATTTCAAATTGCTAATGTGTTATACATCTTGTTTGCATTTATTCAGTATCAATAAATAACCTAAAAATGAAATTAATTAATATAATCTAATTTCATAATTAAGATTTTGAGGACGTATGTTTGTATTTTATTAAGTATTTTATGGATTCCCCCCCAACACCCCCAAGATTGCGAAACAATTAATTTCTGCAGTATATCAATATAGATATTCCAATTACCAATCTCACATGAAGGTATTTTACCTTTAAAAGGAATAAAATATCAAATAATCTGCAAAACATTCTTTCTAAAACAGGTTGCATTTACAATAAACTGCTTTCATACTTTATCGATAGTAAAGTGTTTTCAACATTATGAAACATTTTGTAGAACTTGAAACAAACCGAACAAAACTAAACTTAACAAAAACTTTTTCTGTTATTACGTCACTGTTTCTCTTCTGAAAACAACAATTGCGACAATAGCAATTACATGTAGCACAAGCATTCTCACTCCACCGAGTCTACAGAATGACAACTTTCAACAACACGGACAAATCTGGGTAATCCTAGAGAATCCTAAATGACAGGGCACCTACTACTTCAGGAGCGTTGTGTACGTAACTGCATAGTTCACAATTGCCGCTAACTCCAACCCCAGCAATGGTGTAGTTTATGACTAAAGTTGGAGTTACCAGGTAAAGTGAAGATAAGCCAAAACGCACACAGCAAGTAAAAAACATGTTTAGCTAAAAACAAAACGTGTTTTAGGTGATTTTGTTTGCCGATTGTGTTGACTGTTTAAGACATGTATGATCACCAGCTCTTTACGTTTATTGAAACACGAAACATGTTTCTTTTAGCTAAACAATTTTCTATGCCATAATGTGTTGGGCTTTAGAGTTCTAAGTCGTGTTCCACAGAATGGTCGTAGTAGCTACGAGAGTTGTACCTCCTTTATGTTTGCATAGAGTAACGCCTCCTATAGCGCTATGATCGTTCTGTGGATCAGAGGTCTAGTGTTATGTACAGGAGAGTCCTGTATAACTTCTCTTATTCAAGTTTTATCCAGGGAAATCAGTTGGGAAAAAAAGGGGAAAAAATGAAAAATTGACGGAAAATACCTGTATTCCTGGGGTAATACATGTTGAGCTTGTTACTGCAATTGCACATTCACACTGACTCATGCACATACACTCTCGCACACACACACACATACACCCTACCACACACACAAACATACACCACCGCTTTCTCTCTCTCTCTCTCTCCTCTCTCTCTCACACACACTCATGCACACACAGAGCCACACTTATCCACAATTTCAGTTATACATTCATAACGATGGGGTTCACAGCCATACAATGAAATGAGTTAAGCCGGCTGTTGCTAGTTGTATACTCACAGAGCCAAATCTGTGCACAACCAGATAGGCTTCCGCAGACGGATTCATTCCTATTTGATCGAGTTTCCATGTCCTGACCTGGCAATGGGGAAAATACAACGTTTGAGTTTTGGAGATACTGCTGCTGCTACTGCTGCTGATGATGATTAGGATGATGGTGATGATTAGCTAGGATGATGATTAGGATGAGAATGATTAGACTTCCTAGACTTCCTATCAAGTACATGTTTCATTTACTCCCAAAAATAAAAACACAAATAACATATCAAATATCCAAATTATCTCCCTTGAAAGAGTTGTGTGCCCTTAGACCATATTCTGAAACTACTGTAAAATTGACATGGACGTAACTTCCTACATAAGCAGTGTACTCACAGTCACTTGCATATTCTTTTATGTATCAAAGCAATACATGTTATAGCAATACATGGTATACAATGTTATAGTATTAACATAAATAAGATATACTTCATAATCATAGTTACTTAGCCAAACGTTTTTGTGTCAGATTGGATATTCTAACGAAAGCCACAAGTTTTCTGTACATGATTCCTGGGTTATACCTTGTCCTTCACATTCTCCATGATGTTTGCTGTTGATCCAGTACAGTGAATCAGACACACTCCGAGAACACGATTAGGCTGGGCCATCTGCAAACACAGGTGACACAGGTGTTGTCATTAGTTTTTTTCAAAGTGTCATTTTATTGTCATATTGTATTCTCATATTTACAGTATTGTCACGTTTCAATTATATTTGTTATATTTGTGACATCACATTTTTGCAGTATTGCTATACATGTATCTCTAAACTCAAATATCATATTAACAAACCGACAGTAACAGCTATTGTAACTCACAATTACAGTAGTGTGCATGTAATGTCCACCCTACTATAGAAACAGGAACTGTTTTTACTTTACGAATAAATTAAAAGACAAATACATAATAATGTAGTGATATGAGCATGCTTTTGAACATGGAGTTGGCACAATAGAAATGTTCGCATTATTATTATAAATATAAAAAATATTCAATAGTATAGTTCAAGCCGCTATTTTTGATACAGACTACATCAGCCCTGGCTGACTGTGCAGCGTCGTACCGCAAATCTGGCAATTATGTTAGCCCCGGCGCCTTCTCCTACTCCAATCACTTGCTTGACACTGAAACACAGACATAGATATTCATCACTTGACGCTGCCATAGCCTCGTAACTTTCAACTTTCCATCGACTACGTTTACCTTGGAGCACTGTTTTAAGAGATACGTCACTTACATGCGAGTGTACACTGAAAAAAACCTCATCACAGTTCGTCTACATGAAAATCCTCTTATAAATAATGCATTGCATTATGCATGGACTTTAGTTAACAATGATAGACATCTCTTTCAATGTTATCAGCCGATTGAAAACGGCGAAAGAACGTCATCAATGTTTACGTAATTTAGTGGAAGTGAGGGTTTTGTTTGTTGATTCAATTTAATTTTCATTACTGAAAGCGATGTAAACTGTACGTTTTAATTAAACCTAGTTCCTTAGAATATAAAAGGCGATGACATTGTCATTGATTTTGTGTTGCAACTTGAGTGGAATTAAAACCATCTAAATTCAATCAAAAGAAACATACACCAAAGAGTCGCAGAGCAAATAATTCAATGTAATAGTGTAGCAAACAGTGGCACGCAATACGATAATCAGGACGGAATCACATGAATGTCACAAGTCTCTCTATCTTTGTGTGGCACTCACTCAATAAACAGCTGACTCTGCGCAGAATCATCTGAATGCCACTAGACTGTCTAAATGTTAAATCATTGGTGTTATGTTCTAATCAAAATATATAGGGCAGTTTAGAACAGTGTGATGCATTCTTGTAATATATTCGAATTGTAGGCGTTAGATATTTCTTCTGGGAGCTCTTATTTAAAAAGTTAATTTCCTTGTGGTTATTTATTGAGTGAGTGTGTGAATAAGGTGCTGACATGTTTATGCTGGGAGAGATACTTTTGGGGGATATCGATCATCTATAACAGCCTTCGCGAATGTTACTAAAAGCATACAAGCAATATACCTCACATTTAACTCACAGTAGTCTCAATGTGCCATTCATTGCACCATTCATATTAGTGGATAGCAGTAACATCATTTATATTTGTTTCTATATACACTGTATTACCAAATATTCTTTCTCATTTTCATTAAATAATTCTTGGATATTTCATCATTATGGGTAAATTAGTGAATCGGTAATTTTTGTAATATTTTCGAAAGAATATTAGCGATATCTGATTTGAATGTCATTAGCTTTATAATATAGTCATGTGACTAGTCATGTGACTAGTCATGTGACGTGAATACATACTCGAGTTGATCCAGGACACAGACCAGGTCCTCGCCAAGACTCTGCATGCTGGGAAACGTGTAGCTGAAACAGCGCAGACAATACCGACAAATATACACAGGATATACCTCGTACAACAACAACAATCCACCTGGTTACAATTCCACATACTGACCAGTGCACCTAGGGGTGGGTGGAAAAAAACATCATATTTACAATGGAAATTGTATGACAAACAACTGTGTAGTAGGATTAATTTGCATAAATATTTTCTAATCTGTCGCATTACTTTTTGTCAGGTTATAAAAATAAAATAATGCACTTTCTTAAAATTCATAGATTTTGTCAATAAAGAAATAACCAAAGCTATCTATTTGCAGTGGAAAAAACAAATACAAATATTGTCCCATCACTGTTACAATACCTTACCGTATTTTTTTTTTTTTTTTATTGTTTCATGTCCTATGGAGTTAAGACTGTGCAAGATGTGCACATTAACTTCTTTTTTTTCTTAATGTGAACATTATTTAATTACATTGGTTCTGAAAGACAGTACCTGATAAGACTATAATATTTACGATCATCATATACATGCGAAGTAATTAGTTAGATTTGTAAGCATATTTTTTCAGAGCAACAAAACAATAAAACATATAGAGTACAAGCATACTGAGCCCAGAAAAAAAGTATACACATTCTCAGTACACAAAGATCTGCCACAATCGGTAAGTAAGCATTGACACGTGTACAGCTTTTTCTCCAGAATTATAGAGCTTAGTGTCAGTACAGTGTTTTCATCCACTGGCATGCTTGCTGAACATGTTGTAATACATCAATACTTCATCAGCGAGCGAGATGTTATCTCACAGTGGGTGAGACTGAGACGGAGCAAAGCATGATGGGGTACGATGATGTTATCATTAGTAGAAGAGGAAATATAACCAGTGTTATGACAGACAGGGAATTGGATTGCAGACTTACAAGTCTAAAGTCAATACTGGGAATTGAAGGAACCGCTTTCTATGTTGTCGAAGTTCTCGTTTCTCGTTCCACACAAGAATCAGTGGGTTAGACCAGGCTTAAGCCCTACAATTACAGCATATGGAAATTGGAAGGTGGAAATGAAGAATCTTGCCATTGCTATTATTAATGTTCAGCTTTGTTTTACTTGAAATTAGGTTTAGAAATATTTTCCAGATAATTTCATTTAAATGATGACTTCTCGGTTTATGGCAGAAATAAAGTGTTACGAGAACTGCCTGATACTGATGACCCAATGATTATATCTGCACTGCCATGGTACAGACACATCTTATCATTAGAAAGCTATCCTGGCATATCTAACATTGAATCTGAGTCCACAGGATGGGTTCAAACCAGGGACCTTGGGCTCTGAAGTCCGACGACATTCCTCAGTGCTACCACCATCCACAATCTGAGTCCACAGGATGGGTTCAAACTCGGGACCTTGGGCTCTGAAATCTGCCGACATACCTCAGTGCTACCACCATAAGAGCAATGTCACCATGAGATGGTCAATATGACTTTATAAAAACTCGGTCAAAGTCTTCGGGGCTGCCACTTTGGCCAATGTAGACAGCCATTGGTCAAGTGTCTCGAGTACAACCAGAAGGTAGAGGTCTCTGTTTTCATCATATTACTTCCAGAAATCAATTTTCACTGAGTCAGCAATTTAACTGTAGTGGTAGTCCTGTGATCTCTCTCAGAGTCTGTGTGTGTGTGTGTGTCTTCAGTAGACCGACACCAATGGAGATCCCAGTCAGCTAGGAGGGCAATGGAGAGATAGATTAAACAATCCATCAGGGCAGACGAGCAGGCCGAAACTCTTGTTTATCTTTCAAATATCTGAAGACTTGTACACAGGAATGTACTTGTAATCTTGGATTCTTGTTATTTTGGTAATGGAAGGTTTCTCTGACCGTGTACAGACAACAAGAGTTATCAATGGTACACTTGTGTATTCTACGCTGCAGCTTCAGAATCCTGAAATACCTCTACAGATCTATATCACATACTCTCAATGAAGTCATTTTCATAATAGACCGAAGCAGAGAAATATTTGCAGGAATTTTCCATCCTGCCAAAGCTAATAAGAGTGGTAGTAACCAACCCTTTAGCAGCAGACGCCAGTCCTGCTGGTAGTAACCAACCCCTTAGCAGCAGACGCCAGTCCTGCTGGTAGTAACCAACCCCTTAGCAGCAGACGCCAGTCCTGCTGGTAGTAACCAACCCTTTAGCAGCAGACGTCAGTTCTGCTGGTAAGTAATGGCTGATTTCAGGGGTTAATCTGACATACCAGCCCGTGGCAAGATTTGATGATCGGATCCCAAACCACCGGAATCATGCTAATCTAGGCAAACACCACCAGTGTCAATTATTGATAGTTCAAACAGGCAGGCTATCTACAGACCCCTGACACTACGTAGAGAAAATGCTAATCCACAGGGAATATTCTGATCCCACAAAATGAGAAGCATGGCAAGATCCTTCATCAGTCTCCAGGTTCTGATGATGCTGTAGTTGTTTGGCAGGAAAGAGGGGTTAATTATGATTAGTGCGAGGTCTAACCCACTGTAACCAATGGTATCATATGACGTTAGAATTGTACAAACATGCAGATGTTTTCTAGGAGACTTTATCTGCATGAATATTCCATGGTTTACAGTAATCTTGGACAGATCCTGTGTGAATGACATATTAAGACCATCAGCTGTTTTTCATACATGAGGTGTGGGTTTTTTCCCGACTGGATATTAATTAAATATAATATGCTAAAGGTTTGCATGAGACAAGACCAGATCAAACAACACCATTATCCAGTATAACAGGAATGACAGATCTCATCTGTCATCATACAGTAGTGGGTTGTATTTGCATAGTAGGTGCTTTTAGTCCAATTGTAACTGGCAGCTCTAAGGGTCACTTAGTAAATATTTGATTAGGATTTACATAATATAAATCATAATATTATTTTACAAATTAAAGTAAAGAAAAAACATTTGTTCAGCACTGTTTCATGAGAAAACTCATAATAAAAAAAGTTTACAAGTTTGTGGAAAATACCGATATTTGGCATTGCTATATAGTTTTGAATAATTATAACATAACTTTTTTCAAGCATTATTTTGTACTTGGATGCCCTAGTTTCGCTAACACAGTGATAATGTTATTAAATATGTAGAATTAGATCCGGTAGATGTTGTACAGAAATATTCCTGACAACTTCTGCAAGAGATTACCACTCAAAATAGATTTTTTAAACAGGTTACTCTCATTTTCTTTCCATTTTGCAAATAGGATCATCCTGTCCTTTCAACATCCGAATGGTATCTTGCAAGCCAACGTCAATTACATATGACAAATATGACTTGTGATACACGTAAGTATGTATATTACATAGTTTGTCCTTCTCATTTACGTCCTCCCTGGTCCTTTATGTCCTCACCGAGTCCTCAGCCAGGACGGAGTGCTGGGAAGGCTGTGAAGGAAGGACTCTGGATGTCATCAGCACACTGGACAGCAAATCCTCGCGGTGACAGTGTGTGTCAGCACTAAGGCACCAATCTATAGTGCAGGCCGGGCTGAAGACACTTC
Source organism: Lepetodrilus tevnianus (assembly GCA_032361465.1). Taxonomy (NCBI): domain Eukaryota; kingdom Metazoa; phylum Mollusca; class Gastropoda; order Lepetellida; family Lepetodrilidae; genus Lepetodrilus; species Lepetodrilus tevnianus. Next base: position 5,664 of record JAUTBX010064433.1, on the reverse strand, counting down.
AGCTTTAATCTAATTCTGATCACTGTAGGAACGAATAACTCAGTTGCTGGGATAGATTTGCAGAGTATTGGTGGCCACTCATGTCTGATATGATTGATGGGTTGTTGTGTAAAACTATAAGTCCATACTAGAAGCATTATTAACTGTCAATAATAAAGGTGCACATTTCCAGTTGACATTTTTCTTCTTTAGCAGTGTTATAGCACAGACGGTGTAGGTAGAATGATGTTATATAAGTGATGGTTAACACACGGCCCGAGTATGTAATGCACAACGTTGAAGGAATTAGCCCGAGGGGTAATTCCTGTAATGGAGTGCATTACATGCCAGTAACGCCCGGTATATCATGACAAAATTACACAAATAAACCTTATATACAAATTATAATATTTATATACTTAATATGTGCAGGGGTATTATGAGCGATTGAATGAATCGCTCGTAAAATGCCTACGGTTTGAATTCACGTACAAAACTTTAGGTTAGGTTTTCATCGGCAAGGTGGACTAGAGCGTTAGAAATGCGAGAGTTCGAGAGTCCAAATCCTGGCAATCCAATTTGTCTTTACAGACTTTGAATATTTTGAAATGATGTTTGAAAAAAACAGCAAACATACGTTCATGCGTTATTACATTTGCCCCTGTTAATAACGCACGGACACCTTATAATAACACATAGACAAATGTTAATAATACATGGGAAAATATTAATAACATATGGACAAATGTTAGTAACAGACTAACACACAGAAAATGTAATAACACTCCTGATAATATACACATGACAGTGTATTATGAGAAAACAACAGGCTCGTGTTATAGTTGGAGTGCACACCCTGGAGGGATTTATGATATATTTCTACTTATTAACAGTAGGATAATAATGATATTTATTTTTTTAAACATAATTTTAGAACATGTAATAACATAATATTTAAACAAATCATTGCAGAATGTTAATAATAGTATTATTTTAGAAATTAATAATAATATAATTAAGAATACTATCATTAATAACAATATAATTAATAACAATATAATTAATACCACCATTCTATGTTAATTAAAGAATAATTGTAGACAACATAATTCCAGATTTTACACCAAATGTAACTCCAATCTCTGGGTTAAAACAATCTCTGAGTAAAACAATTGTTGTTAGTTGATTGTGTTAGTGGTAATGCTAGGGCACAGCTAGCAATGTCAGAGCATTCCCTGGTGACAGAAATATGCAGTTGCACGCCTACATTGACAAATAGACGATCTGTCCTAATTATATCTCTCCAAATCAATGTCCATGAAACATGTCTTCCATTTTGGCAAAAACGCTGGATGTCACAAGTCACTAATGCATCCTTGTTAGATCCGTTATAATACACTTCTGATAACAGCTAGCATTCCTGTGTAAATTAGATGATAAAAACGACATAATGACATATTTCGGACAAGATCCAGAATTTGATGCCAGAATATCAATACTGTATACATGCAAAATTATTTGTCATTTGTATCTCTTAATAATGTTAATAGCAAGTTTAGAAAGAATAATGTGTGTTAAACAAAGTCCAATGTTCCTATAACAAAGCATATAAATATAAATAATATAACACATTGGTTGCCGGAATTACTGCATAAAGCACATAAAATCAATTGTTAGTAGGATAATAGGATTCCTATATATTCCTACACGTATCCATGGCAACATCAACTAAATACGACCATGACCTCCAGGAAATCAGGTCACATAAATACATAATTTATCAAATGAACCAATCATGCTTACAGATATGGACAAGCTTTAGGACTCGGTCTTGGAAGCCGTTACAATATATCATATGTAATATCCATCGGAGAAAACCAAAACAAAAGTTTAGTAATGCAGTTAATACTAATTTTCAAAGCAATTGTTATTGTCTGTAAGTCTTGAGCTGAGTAACAAAAATAAGGTATTAAAATGACTACTAAACAAACACAAGACAATATCTATGCATTACACCGGTACATACAGCCAAGATTCAAACAGCATTGCTATAACTGGAACTGAAAAATAATATAATATAATAGCCGAACATACAGACAACATATAAGTTTTATAAAGGAAACTGAAGGTGAACATAGGAAACACTACAATGCATTCAACAAACTTCAATCAGCAGGTCATCATCGGAATGAAATGGATTACGTTGTTACAAAATGAGCAGACAAATATGTTAATAAAAAAGATGAGAGTATTACTCAGGATTATGAAAGTCCACCTGAATGCATTAGTTCAGAAAAACAATCGAATTACTCTATGGAGAAGATGACATGACATAACACTGTCATCATTCCAGCGGTTAATGACACGACGACACTGGACAATGTCACAAGTGACGATATCACACAAGAAGCATTCTGACCACAATAGGCAGACCACGGCTGGTGGGTGGAGTGTTATAAGAGCTCAAACAAGCTCAAAATCTTGTAACAGTTAAGACTCTCGATCTTGTTTGAGGGTTACAGAACTACGAAAATATAACATTTCTTATGACAACGAACATTTTATAATGAAATAATGACTAACGGGCCCTCTCCCATTGGTCGAAAATAAGGAGACCTATGAGCTATTGCAAGAGAGAAATAGATTTATTTTTTTAAATATGAATGCAACGCTTTCTTTCATCAAAAATTATTTCTATGCTTAGATAAAGTTTAGTTTGAACATTTAATTACATTAATCCTTTTTACTGGAAATGCAAACTCCTACATATAATTAATTGTGTTCCGCACTTCACAGTAACATTAGAGAATTACTCTATTATATGCTAATCAGTACATTCATATGTCTTTTGTATATTTTAATATTGTAATAGGCAGACCCTTTAAACTGGTCTAGATCACAGCACCAATTCTGTAATAAGTATGAACAGATTCATGTTGAACTCTCTCCATGCTGAAGGCAACCAAAGATGCCCTAAATAGCAATGTCTGTGCTAAATCCAGCAGGGATAGGGTTAAAGGATCTGCCTAGACATATTACAGATTTCGTTCAACTAACATCCAGTGCAAGCAACTGAATCTGTGAAATTGGCTCCCACTACATTAGGTTATTCTGATCTCTACGTCTGGTATATTTATACTTTTCTATTAGGAAACATAAACTTTCATTACTGCTGCTACTCCAGATAATTGTGGTCAAAGGAAAGTCTGACCAGACACCCGCAGTTACAGGCAGTTACAGGCGTATATCAGATAGTATTGCGTACCAGACAAGCAAATCACATACAAAAGAGAAATATGAAGAGTGTCAGTACGGTATATACACAAACTCCTCTGTTCAACACATTGACGGCCTGGCCTGCCTAAGCCATGCATACTGTTGACATTCATGCCCATAGAAGATGTCTTATATCTCACTTTATTACCAAACGCTTATTCCAGACCCTTTCTTGGGAGGGGACCTGTTAGCAGGAGAGCAATGGCAGATGATCATACAGCAATTGTCAATGGGATATAAATACAAAAAAAAACATTAAAAAGATATATATCGCATATTTGTAATTCAATAAATGATATGATAATTTATTGTCATAAAACAAACAACAGATACATTGGTAACTTGGTATCCAGATTTTCAATGGTTAGATCACTCGTTCTTGAAATCAACAAAGATTGTGTCTTGATCCATGATGGCAAAATCCTTTGTTCAACAATAAATAACTATGTCTGCATGACAGACTTTGATGCAAACATTGTATCAATCACAAAACGCTTATTAGAGATTGCTTCACACAAAATGTTCTCACAATTTCACAATATCTATTGATTCTTGACATTTCCATGAATTCATATATATTTCTCAATAATTAATAGTTGTCGACGTCATGTATGAATCAGAAATACAGGTGATTAATATAAGTATTGATATCTTGTCTTCAGTATTGATGAAAAGAAACATAGAAATGACTAGAGTAGTCAAGTTCAGAAATAGCTGAATCACATTTTTTTATAATTTTAATAATATGTCATTGATTATCTAATTTCTAAAATCAATCATGAACAAATTAGACCACCAAATTCCATATTAAAATACCCGAACAAGAACAAATATGCCGATAAACTTGCAATTTCATTGATCCCTATATAAAACATTGTAACACAAATGACCTGATTTACACATTGCATGACATGTGCAGCAGTGGATGTCTTGCCATCATGTCAACTTGACTCAAGTACAAAGCAACATGTCATACTCTTAGTGTGACAGAATAAGCTCCAGAGCGCTCCACAAACTACATAAACTGCGAGCCTGAATACAAAATGTATTATCTTTCTTCATGTTTAAGTGAATCAATGAAGAAGGTTATCAGATGACCTCATCAGAGACTTTACTGAAGCCTGTTCTGAAGAAACCTCCCTCAGTCCATCATTGCAAGGGCACAAGGAGTTAACCCATATATTGTAACTTGACAAGGAGGCAAAATGAATATGTGTGAACAGTTTGCCTACTGAGAGGCACCTAAACTTGTGGCACTGGAAAATGATTGCACACTGATTGAGAAGGATACGAGAGGCTGGAATATAATATTTGACAAATATTTCCCGTACCAAACATTGATTTTTCTCTGGTACATCACATTAATCCTACAGCTACTACTCCATCTTAAACTGATAAAAGGGTTGTAAGATCGTGTGCAATCGATCATTGGCCATATTCCTATCGAAATGAGTTTTAAATTTTGTGGATCCGCAGTACTTATAAAAAGGATCTATTCTTAGGAGTCACTCATCTATAAAAGCAAAGAAATGGAGCCACAATGGACAAATTACAAATTGGTATTGTTCAGTAATGCCATAACCTTCCTTTTGATGCCATAATAGAGAAGTGAACATAGAGATCTTCAAAAAAGCTACTCCATGGCCACAACAAATGAAAAAGAAATATGTAATTGAAGTTCCTGATGACAGCACTATAGCACTATAGCACTGTAGCACTGCAGTGCCAAAAGTCATCATTTCGCCGAGGGCGCCATCCAATCAACCTGTATCACAAGCAATTACGTGGACAAACAAATGGAGCTACCATCCAGCCATATATTCCATTAACGGAATTGACCTTCATGGTGGCACCAATGGATCATTATGGTTTATTCTGACCAAGTGATGGCTTGACAATCTCCTCGATTCCTCATAAAAATCCTTTAAACTCTTTGACCAGCTGCGGAGGCAACAGTGTCCTAGATTAACACCTGTGGTCAACTGGTTCAGTTCAGTGTAACTGGTTGCTAGTGAATAATAGATGGACATTAATCTTACTGGATAGGAGCAGCACATGCCAGTGTGTACAGACTCATTACCAATGAAGAACGTTTGAATTTAACAGCTGGAATTGGAGCATGCTATTGCTGTAAGCCACTTACCTGTGGATTTAATAATATAGTGTAATGTTCTGTTTGTAGCATGTTCAAGTATATAATGGGGTATTGTAGTGTTGAGGCAGCAATCAGAGGGAATTCTAGAGGGAATAGGAAGGATGCTTTTTTCAGATGCATCCAGACCTGCCTACCTTAAATATTCGTCATGTGGGTATCACAAATAGACTTTGGGGGTTTTCCTTGGGGTTGGGGGGTGGCAAAGTAAGTATGGAATAACATGCCTTCCTGGCTTTGTTAATTATATGATGCTC
>JAUTBX010064100.1:0-12645 GCA_032361465.1 Lepetodrilus tevnianus | reverse complement strand
ACAAAAACAGGACGACCTCGAAAAGAAGAATCCATGAAAGTTCTTTGTGTCTCCAACCACGAAAAAGTCGCACCATGGAAATTTCCCGGTATACGGTATATACCCATCACCATTTCACTTCCTTCCGTTATCATAACCATTAGCTATATCAGAGATATAAGCATGTCTAGAAATTTCAAACGAACTTTAACATGGAGCGGTTGGGTAACACCTCTGATACATCTTTTCTAGATGAGTTTTTCTATCGGAAGCGGACTGATATATGTCCTTGCATATTGAAGTCATGGCAGGCATAATGAAGCCCCGGAGATGGATGTGTGTTCTACAAAGAAAATGGTTAAGAAAGAAGAAGAAAAAACTATTCAAACTGCTCTTTGATGTGGAGAACGTTCATAGGTGGCGGTGCTAATCACATTAAGATTTTCCGACCGAAAGAATACAAAAACGTGCAAAACCTCTGCAATTCAATCGTGAAGCCTGCGGTCTTTTTGCGGTCGACTCGTGGACATTTTCGACCACAAAACATCCACCGGGAGGGTCTTTTAATTGTTCTCTATTCAAAAAGATGTCCAGCGGTTTCCTAATTGCATTTCTCTCCTAACCAATAACCTTAAGAGGCCGTCACATTCATGCCTCGACACATCACTGCTTCTGAGGTCTGTAAGAGATTTGGCTGACTCATTAACGGCGGTCTATTGAAAAGACAAAAGGGAACTGGTCCCGAATATCTGTAAATTTCCTCCTCTCGCCTCTCCGGTTAGCTAAGGAGATTGGGGGCTGAGGTCGGGTCCCTGAGATACCCCCATCCCACCGGTCGATACCTCCTGATCACATGTGTTTTGTCCTCGCCGTTCAATTAAGCGTAGTGTGGGTTATTAATAATACATCTCTGTTTTTGAGGGATTGCTTTATAGGAAAGGGGCTGGCCAGATATTTGCGAAACATTAACTGGAGCGAGCAGACAAACTTATCACCATTCCGGCTGATTAGCTTTTCGCTAGAAAAACAAAATTGCATGTCTTAACCTGACCAGATGACATACATAATTCCCCCTTCTATTCAAACCAATGCCCCTCTTCATTACGACGCATCCCCATCTCCAGCCCAATCCAAGCCTCACAGCCACACACTCGTAAAAGGATATTAAGATGTGTTTCTGTCAGGCAAATGTATAGTTATTTGCATATAAAGAACTCTTTTTAAATGGCGCAAGTCGTTGACAAAGCCCGCGGGAGGATCCATCCCGTCCTATGACACCACATTCGCCTAATCGCCAAGCTTCGGCATTGTCAGGACGGTACTTGTGATTAAATTGAACACGACAACTGATAGACCTGGCAGATTAGAGTGGCAACGTTTAATAAGCAGGTCCATTAGTCGTCACAAGGCCTGTGAGATGCTTATGTCGGCAGTGAATTGTAGCGACAAGGACTTCCTCTGTCATTTTTCCTACTAAAAATGACATCTCGTCTCCAATTGAAGCATTGGTTCCGCCTCCAGATCCCCGCACTATCACATCAGTGGACTCATCTACATACATATATATACGTATCGGATCGGATGCGGAAACATGAATCATCGGATTATCGGGGCAAATTATAAACTAGTAGTAAAGAGTTTGGTTACCAGTCCAAACCGACCGGATGCCGGCGGAATCGGATTATCGAAGGTCGGATTATCGAGGTTCAACTGACCTATGTTAATGCCTTCCGAATAGATAAACAAGTTGTCTATTATTTTATATAGGTGATAATCTACATAAGAACACAGCCACGAAGATTTATGCAGTACAAGTTCAATTTTTATTACAACCAGACCAGAACAAGAAGTAACGTATATAGCGTACAGGGTGATATACATTTACATACACAATTATTATTGATACCTTTAATTGCGCATTGAATACTAGTCACATTCTGTGATATACTGCAGATTAAGTATTCTACTTGTAATGCATACTATGTTATGCTAATGTTGAGTTTCAGAATAATTAGTTTCAGAATAATCAGCTTAGTTTGTTCCTGTGCAATCTAGGAACCACAATTCGCCTACAAGTATCTGAAGATGAAAAAAAAAGCCCTTACATTTTAAGCTGGAAGTTAAAAAATCGAATTGGCTTCCAGCTCAGGGTTCTAAAAATCGTCCCAAGAGCGTGAATATCCCACATAATCTTCAATTCCAACACAGAATATAAAAGGTACCGTGAGTGTGCGCTAATACTGATCTCTCCCAAGCTATAGTTAAATATTAACATAAAGATTAAAAACCGCGAATGCATGTGTATCGTAATGAATGCGCGATGACTTGACTGTTTATTACCACATTTTCGTACTATCTCTTGTATCTGCGAACCAATCAGATTTTCCAAGCAAACAAAAATCCAGTTAATTTCGCCACCGCCAGATCTCTGATTCGTGGATCGAGAGAAGGGATTCCCCTTTGTTACCGGGGAGAGAGCGAGTCAACATTTCGATGACTCTACCCCCCTAGCTACATGGCTTCCAATTACTACACGCCCTTCTCTCTTGGAAGTAATCGCACTACGGAGGAGCTCCTGCGTGAGATCGATGGAGAGTTCGTGTGATTGCACTGTCATCGATCGCCGAGCTCGGGCAGAGGACCAAGGAGCGAGGTGGACGCTGAATGGGGTTACGGCATGCACGGCCGCGCAATTGGCCCCGATGTTGGGGTCGTGATCTACACGACCAATGGGCATCTCGGGTCAGTGGATGTCCGGTCAGAGCGCGCTGTCGGTCATCTGGGGACTGGACATTATACACGGATGGTTGGTCAATTCCATGATGTCATATATTTCCTATCCAATCAATTACAATGTAATATATAGTGCCGGAACGAGTCAGATCAACATTGAACTTCAGGCTTATACCGCGATCCTACATGCACGTCCCCTCAACATAATTGATGGCAATATATCTACATGGCAAGGACATTATGAGTATATTTAATTCAACAATAACATCGCTGTGTATATACTAGTAGTAGAGAATAGTTCTTGACTTCACTTCATCAGTTGATTTTTTTTATAATTACAGGTTATGCCCTGCCATGTTTGTTTCTAGTCGTTGCCGTACGTAGATTTCCCTTCAGTAGTAGTCCAAGGTACACCATTTGAACATTGGGTCATACTTGTGCGCGGTATTCTCTGCCGGTAGGTAGGTACAGTTCCCACACACGCGCTGTTGAGAGCTGTGAAGACATGTTGTAGACCGTCCTTCCTTTCCTTCCAGTTCGTCGAGTTTCAATTCAAGATAATCTTACAGCGACATAAATTAGTTTTACTTCACTTCATGACATCAAAATCCTTTCGACACGCATTTCAAATTATGACCCGTTTAAAGTTGGTGTCCTGTCCCCCGTCATATATAGACGCTCGATCAGAAAGCTAGTCCTTAATGGTGTGCGATAAATCACACGTGAAAATGGAGCATAGAAAAAACACAGGGATAGAACTTGCTGGGTGACAATTCAAATGACATTATGTCTCTTGAGCAATAAATTGTTAATTTCAAAAGGTATTATCATGCTCACATAACTATATTATCCATACATGCGCGTATTGAAATCTGGAGCATGCTCGTGGTGGAGTTAATTGTTAGCCATCTCATAAAGCCTGGTTAGATGTTCGGTGGAACTTTCAACATGAAGAGGTATCTTGAATGGTGACATGAATAGGGCAAATAATCACACTTTGACATTAACATTACTAAATGTATGTCGCCAGGCATTATTATGTAACACAATGTGTACTTTCACTATACTTTACACTAGGAGTACCAGGATTTCTGAACCAGACAAGCCAGTAATATTTTCAAAAGAGTATGTTAACAATTACACGTTAAAGTAAAATTAATTTCGTAGGTTTAATACCAGGGCCCATATTCTCGAAACTTCTTATCTAAGAACTTCTTAGTGAGAAAATAAATCCTCTAAATTTATCATAAGCAGAAAACCAGTTGGGTAAATTCTTAGTACTTACGAATTTCTTAGGACTTACGAAGTTTCGAGAATACGGGCCCAGGTATGTATTTATTACTAAATTATTAGTTATTTTAGTGTATACATTCGTAAATAAATGTTCAAACGTATGATTACAGTTGCAAATGGTGAAGTAACATTACTCGGAGTAACAAAACTCCAACATTTCTATAAAGCAATACATTCTGTTTAGTTATACGTACACACACCGTACTTGTAGCCCATGGTACGGCCACTCTTGGTCAATATGTACTTGTTAAATTATAGCTCTGGCGTGAAGTAGTAAATTATAATTACATGGTAATATTAAAGAGAAAATTATGAGAACAATTATCAATAAATGTGGAATTATATATCCGAGTTCACAGCCTCTATCCGTAATTCCAAAGCCGTGGTGTTAGTTTATGGACTGCATTCCGAGTTAAGAGAGATCTTTAGATTTACAATGTTTGCCCTAGAGTCACCCCACGTAGACTTCAAACGCAAATACATATTCCAAGCACGACTTATTTGCTCTGACCAAATCCTACCGATATCATTTAGACCTATCTCCTTTGTCAATTATTTCAAGCAAGGAACTATCAGTTATTGAGGGACAGTTAGGAGAAAACTATTGCATGAAAAATGTCAGCCAGGGTATAGAGCAGTCGGTGGTTTATTTGCCCACCACACGTCTTCTAGCCTCAATGTTTGCAAAAGGGGCATTTTTTTCTGGCTGGATCGGGCTTTGATTTACCGATGGGGCAGTTGGATAGGATTTATCAAATTTTGAGTGTTTGTCTAAGCTTTTGAAACCAAGCTGGAATTTAGAAAGTTGTGAGATGAAGTTCTGATTGATTGAGATGAGGATCAGGACGGCGGCATGTTTCTCCTTCTGTCAGCACGCGCATCATCGTCACATCTGTCTGAGACTTCACCCGGTGGTGGAACATGCGCGTGCGCCATGACAAGGTCGCGTGAACAAAACTGAACATCGTTTCCAAGCGTCTATTGTGATGTTTGTGGCTTTTAACTAATGCCCTCAAGCCGCGCAGTATAACTTTACGCTTTCTCTTATTTAGTGTTGATTTTCTCTTGTCATTGTGATAGTCCCCGGGCAAGTAATTTAAAGTAAATCTCTTGTTGGCCGACTTCAAATTACTCCCATGAACAGTATTTTCAATTGACTGGCAATATTTGGTATCGTGGTGGGTCAATTGAGACATAGGACTCCGATCGTAGATGGTTATTCTCATACCCATTACGTACTTCCGGTTATTAAAATGCAATTTGCGCATGAGATGCGTTAGAACATATTTTAATAAGTTGAAATGTCAATTTTGGCATAATTATATATATTTGACAGATATATAGCAGTCATAGAAAGCCAAAAATAGGTCAGAGGATACCACGGTACCAGGCATAACAACCAGAAAACATTACTAACTCGGATGTAGGCGTCTAGGAGCACTAAAGACGTATATATAGCAATACAACTATACTAACATCCAGTCACAGCAACCAAAAGACAGGAACACACAGAGCTAAATTAAAATATGTTTTTGGACTGTTTTCAATTGTATGTCTGTCGACGCTAATAGTAATTATTTTCATCATATCAAGTGTTGTTTGTACGGCAGGCAAAAACATGTGTCTCTCGACGCCCCAGTCGTGGTGTCATTGTATGCAGTTGTGTTAGTACAACCCCCCAAACTCTTTTCTTTGCGTTATATATAAATGATTAATTGTTGGAAGCCGCGCAAAATACAAAAACCAATGGAAACAGTTTCGAAATACATCCAGGGCAATCAGCTTCTTTAGGACTGCATACTTCCGATGTCTCCTTCCTACCCCGGGCAATGCTTGCATGGATGCCCTTACATTATCCAACCCATATGAAATTGCAGATGAGCTTTCATAACATGCGTACATTTTTTTTCTAAACATCGTCTCCTGGTATTAAACAGCATGCATTCTGAATTCTGAAGTAAGCGATCTTATGTACATCTGTGCACAACCTTTACCGTCCGGCTCAAGGGCTATGGCTTCAAACTCCACCCTAAACAGGTTGGACTGTATACTGCACACGTGTTGCCATATCCAGTTACTTGGTTGCGCAATGGCATCATAGGTAGTTAACCTCAATGTCTGCAGGTCATGTAAGGTCAAGGACTAATTAAGGTCACGCTCTAGCTAAGTCTTCTTACCACAGCTGCATGCTAGAGTACGGGATGGTTTCGTTCTTCAACGAAGGACGTACATTTTTGAAATCCACGCACATATAAGACAATACTATAAGTTTCTTGTATTGTAAATCAAACTTTCTAGATCTACTACAGGTCATAGACATGTACATAACTTTAATACGCATACAAATGTAACGTCAGGCTGATGTAAAGATATCACGATGCATTTCATATAGTGGCCTACCTTATAGGTAATCGTTAGCTTGTTACAACAAGGCTACTTCAAACTGGAGAATATCTCGAGATATAGGCTATGTACTGCAATATGGATTCACAACACAATGCGTCTTTGTGTCATATTTTGCAATAACATCTGAATAAAATTTCAAATTAAAGTTCACAGTATTCGACAGCTGTGAATTCACATTATATTGTCACTTTAAAAAAAATCTGGTTAAGTCAGTCGATCTGTGAATTGGATGTTTGTGGCGAGAGAAGTAGAAATAGATTTGATTCTTTTCAACCGATATTTCAGTGAGAAAATACATTAATTTATCTCTGGAGTATTATCATTTAAATTCACTATATTATTACTACTGGTTTCTTCATCGTTTCATCCATTTGACATAGTATAGTTATCACAGTTCACCTCGTGTAAAATTGGTTTCCAACTTGTTTTACAAGACAACATAGCTAAACTGTTATTGTGTTTGCTCTCAATGAATATAGTTAATGATAATTTTGCAATAGATCCACACGTCATGAATTATTCAAATGAATAGAGACCTTGCTAGACTGGGATGAACACACCATTGCGCGCGCCTTGTTAGAACAGTCTTCTTTATTCATCTGAATGTCACAAGAAAGTATGCATTCAGATCATTGTTGGCAAAATCTCATTGGAAAATAAGTTTACATTCTGCATAATTAGTATCTCAAAACACGGCATGAATGTCCGGGATATCCTGCTGTTGACATGTCATGTTTTTAGACTAAAGGTCTGATTATAATGTCTAATTTGTAACTTCATGATGCGTTTTATGTGGATGTTTACACCATAATAAGTCCAGTGCCTGCTTATTGAAAACAATTCTACATTATTTGCTTCCATCACACTTATGGAATGAGATGTAAACATTCATTTGTGACAAACAAACGTTCTTCAGGGACGGCCGCGCTGACATAGTTCGAAGGTGATGGCTTATCTCTTGCTCACTCGTCGTTAATATTTATTTAATTATGTGCATTTCCTAGGACCTAAATCTGGTATAACACTAGCATTGAATCATAGTTTACATTTGAAACATGTAAGTTGCCAATATCATTGTATAGCATAATTGTAAACCATCTGTATCAATAGCAGCGACGGTCTTGGGTTTTACCTAATTGTCAAGCCATATGTATTGTTGACAGCCACGTAAAACCTTGTATTCTTATCAGACATCACAACACTGCTTCATACCTCACCACAGCATAAGAAGACGGATCTAGGACGTCCTATCATATTACATAGGTAACACACATACATACACAGAGGTACATAAACATGTACATGTTAGTATACCAGGAATTTGAAATTTTCCTTCGACGAAAGAAAACGATTATTTGTTACTTCCCTCTGTATGTGTGTGATTTTAGAAAATGACATTTGACGGAAATATACGTTTCCTGTTTACGAAGAATATATATTTTGATTGACGTATGTTTAGGTTTGTTGAGAAGTGTGTATCCACAGATACTATACCACGTAGACATTTGTCATGGTTTCACTATGGTAGATTTATAACTTGTATAATCAGATATTAAACATGTTCAGATAAACAACGTTATTTTCACTATTATAAAGTAATAAAATAAACGGAAGTGGTAAATAACATCTACGTTAAGTTTAGTATTTATTCCTGCATGTTTATTCCTGATCCAAGTACTTTACTACTACGTGGGCACTCATTATAATATACGATGACCTGTAGACAGATAGCAGGCAAATTTAAGCGTTGGAAATGTGCAATACTATTATATTGTTTGTCTAGCTCTGCCATGCAATATTGATTTAATGTGGTTTATATGAAAGAGGATATGTACATGCTGAACACAACATTATGTGCTATTAAACTAAACTTAATCTCAGACGGCTGAAACATGTTGTTATATCATTCCTAGTATAAACATTAATTGTATACTAATTTCCTAGTAATTTTGCACATCATTTCGACACTAAAATTCATTAATATAACATTCTTACTAATACGATTCCTAAAATATACAAGGAACTACTGAGACTTGTTGAAAGGACGGGCATATTGGAACATGAGAATTTTGGCAAGAACAAGTTCTATGACACAGACGTATGCTGCACGTCTCAGGGAGAATAGTTCATCGTATGTGTTCCATATACGATTGACTATCCCAAGACCATTCCACAGATAGAATTCTTTTCACATATTGTTTCATAACACGGAGGTCATTGTCTCCATGTATTCATAACAATGTATTATTAATACAATGAACAGAATACGACATATGTCGTCGATGTTTAAATCGTGATAAAATGAGGGGTTGCGGTTTGACATGACAAGGTTATCACAACGTGGTAATTAATCACCATATCTGCGATGGAAATGAAATATTGATCATTACCTTGCGGTCACTCAAGTATAGAGGATTCGAACCCAGTACAGCCGAAGAGCAATATTATCTCTGTTCCGTGATTCACCACATGTTGAAGGTGAATTAAACATCCGAATATCCACATGCAGGGATTCGCATATTTCTTATTAATGTTTTTTTCTTCTTTCTGCTATAGATACATATCTTAGATTATTCGTGAAATAATCTACTAAATTACCGATGCCAAGTTAGAAATCTGCATATTGACTACCGAGTACTGAGTCTACGTGTAACTACGACTGTGGGATGAACACTTGATTAGATTAGCGGTAACACTAGAAAGGAATAATTATAAGGAATCACTGTATGAAGATGTAATTAATCAATAACAAGTCTTTAACGATGTGATATACATGTATGTCGGTGTGGTTAGAAACGAGACCTACAGTCGTAGTTAACATCTTGGTGCGAGTATTAAAACACAGGACATTATTACAAGTCGTACTACCTTACTACCGTATTATCTCCCTTTACGGTCAAGGTCATTCATACCTTCCCGAAGAAAATATTTTGTCGGAATTATAGCTCTTCTTCTTGTTTTTGTTTGTCTTCTTCTTCTTCTTCTTCTAATATAATGAACAACATCAATAACTGTATATTTTAATTAAGTCATGCATAAAATAGTATATAATGAACCCGAGGTTAATAGGCGATTCCAATATGATAGCTATATAGGCATTTGTCAATTATATATCAATTACATTATATCAGTGTCCACCAATATTCGCATATTTAAAGCTGT
This sequence comes from Lepetodrilus tevnianus, assembly GCA_032361465.1. Taxonomy (NCBI): domain Eukaryota; kingdom Metazoa; phylum Mollusca; class Gastropoda; order Lepetellida; family Lepetodrilidae; genus Lepetodrilus; species Lepetodrilus tevnianus. Next base: position 3,072 of record JAUTBX010064100.1, on the reverse strand, counting down.
TCACAAATATATCATGTCAAATAAACGTTTTTAGTTTATTAATTAGCATACACATATACATATATAAATATATATACGTACATACATTTTACCAATGTAAGCATATCGCTTTTATCCAATCTCATGACATTTTGGTCAATAAATATGTTTAAACTAATATCTGCCGTGGTTGTAACACGGGGACGCTGGGGGTAAACGACGTGCTTTGAAAGCATGTGGCTTTGAAGATCTTTATGATCCCGTGTGATATTAATCAGAACTGTTGAATAATAGGAGGAATACATATGAACCCATAATTTCATAAAGCTCTATGTGTAGTAAAAACCTAAAGGTATTGGCATCCATTTTGTTGTAAAATTCTATTATGAAAGGATATTAAGACAAATTTACAACTCATTCTCTTGCTCATTTCTATCACTTCGGATACTCTTTCATCAAAAGCTATTTTCCAGACGACAAATTCTGAAATTACGAAACTCTTGACAGGCAAATGATGTGTAAATTCCGCTCATGCAGTTACAGGTTTAAGACGTGCGTAGCGCTTGTGAAACGAATGTATATAGAAAGCGGTACTAATCCCGTCATTACTTGTATTAAGGTTACCCGTTGAAAAAAAAAGGAATTGCAACCCTGTTCGTGACTTGAATAGAAAACTATGGATGACATTTCGAGCCGTCTGGGGTCAGTTATTAAAATATGAGGTTAGGGGAATATTATCATTAGTGTGACAGACTTGACGCTGCGGTACCAGTGGAGAGAGATACTCACATATATGACAACACAGCGTCGCAGTCATAATGAAATATGTCGGAGGTAACAGGCTGATCTCTAACCTAACGTCACAATTGTCATGTGGAGGCTAGAACTCAGATAAATTGCAAGAAACAAAGGTTAAAACACACACAAAACATCCTGGAATATTTCCATGAATGAAAATAATTTTCTATTAAAATTCCATTCCGGTGTCTAACGTTGAACATGCTAGACATTATTAGCTTAGATCATGTCGTTTTCATATAACATTTAAGTCATGCCTTGTGACATGTTCATTAGATCGGATCTTCTGATTTTTCGTATGAACATTTCGGTAAAGGATGGATCAATTATAATACATTCAAACAACAAAGGTGTATGACATATTTAAAGACTTTGACACCCGAAGTTAACCGCGTGCCCCTATGTTTGCCAAGATAACCGACACAACCCTTCTGGGCCCTTGGGCGAACTGGGAGCGAAAAGGGTCCCATCCATATTGAAATTTCATATCCTCGCAATTGTTGTACTAACTTATATAATTGCAAACGGGAGTCCCCAGGCGACACATCCGAAGTGGGTCACGTGACCTACTTGACCTCCTCTGACCTTGACGTAACTCCAATCTGCTGCGAACAAGGATCTATTCTGCTGATGTCAATATCAGAACGAGGAAACGGCTTCCTGCAAAATTATTAAATTCAAAAATTGAAGCTCGCTTGATGAGAGCTACAGAAATTTGTCCGATGCAATTACAAACTTGTCATTTCTTGCATGCTGGACAAGACCTCATGACCCAAATTTCGTCTTCTTCTGGCAGATATGACAGGGGATCACGTGCAAATTAAAGCGCTGGATTTGCCACTGGGTGTGTTGTCGGAGACAAAATCTTTCTGTGTATGACAAGATAAGGGTGTACATGCTCAACGTGACGAATTTATCGTGAGTTTCCTTGTATGAATTATTTTAGATTCATTGTTTAACCATAATTTATTTAAACTATTAACAAAATACATATTAATACAAAAAAATGTATACTATAGTATTTGTAATGGAGTGGTTGTAGTGTAGTGAGAAAATGGTCCTTGAAAATTATTTTAATTTTATATCTGTGACAAAATTTCAAGATTTAATAGATTTGATGACACTCTTAACAAAAGTCCATGATATAATGTCGTGTATTACCATAATACCTGTTATCCAGTGATAGTACATGGTAGTCTCATACGAGCAAACCGGGTTCATCTGTTCGTAAGCTTTGCTTTGGGCATGAATCTAATGTTAAAGGTTATACTACATTCTGATAGTACTAGACACGAGATTCCAGCTCAACGATAGTCTGACATTAATATGTAACTCAGATCGTAACAAAACAATCTACATGTACACTCATTGAACATGGTAATCACAGCAATAGACTTATAGTCTGCCAATGCATGCAATAAGTGGACATGGTTTCTGGAAATGGCATAAGGTAACCATATAATATTACAAACATGCTGACGAAATTCACTAATGAATACATTTCTGCTAGATTTAACGGTAGTATCCCATCACCATGCAATACAAGTAGTCCCATGTTACAGCAAGTGGCAGATACAATTGCGCATGCCTCGCTTGAAACCAGTCTCCAAATGGCACTTCCGTTGCGTCGATATTCGGACCATTGCGCATGCTCACCAATGCAAACTAGTTACACGTGTGGATCAAATCTGTTTTCCCCATTACGATGATACCACCCGCGGCGTATGACAACATTTCGTATTAATCATACTTTGATTTGCACAGTAATAGTTTGACAAATCCCCAGTATTGTCAAAATATTGAGTAGAATATGCACTCGGAAACTCAACTTTTTCTTGAAAACTAAGGTCCCCTCTAGAAATAGCTTTTCGAGTATTCTATACCTATAGCAATATTTTACCATTGCAAATTTTGCAGCTAAAATGTTTCCGATCTTATATTTTATTATTATATTCCCTTCTACCATAGTATGCCAATGTTTTCAATATCAATCTTGATGGCGCCTCCGAGAAGTAAGTTTGACCGGAATGACAGAGAACCATTGATGTACAATGTAACCGGGTATGGTAATAGTGTATGTGTTTTGGGACTCGATGCAAAACAACGTTATGTTTGTTTGTGTCAATAGGAACTGCAAGTCTATTTTTAGACGTGCCCAGATTACTAATTTTGCCGTGTTTTGGTGATAAGCGTGTATGGGAAATGTGCATGGCCGAGGTCTTTTTTACGTACCTTACGTTGCATCCAGATTTCTTACCCGTGAACCATGCTGAACAATATAATTCATCTCTGAAT
>JAUTBX010063878.1:1431-12647 GCA_032361465.1 Lepetodrilus tevnianus | reverse complement strand
TGTACATGGTTATATTCATATATAGATATATGAGAATGCTTGAAACAATCCTCTGCATCAATGGATTACCAAATAATGTTCCTCTTGGGTTCATCAAACATGTAGCTGTAGTGTTGTTTTGTTTTATCTGTACATGATTATATTCATATATACATGTATATCAGAATGATTGAAACAATCCTGACACAATGGTAATGTTCCTCGTGCGTTCTTCATCAAACATGACGGTAGAGCAACTTATTGAGTTTATGCCTTCAGAATTGTTTAGAAACTTGTCCACTAGTTTACGTTATCGTAAAGTCAACGAAGTGATAAGTCAACAAGAAAGTGTGTTTATATTTCTGGATAAAAGTGCTCACCATTGCACTCTAGGTTGTGATAACTGTGCTAAGCTTAGAGTGCGCGTGGAGTCATTTGTTTTCGTGTCTAGAATGTGTTGCAGACACGACTCCAGTCCTCCAGACTGGTTTTAATTAGATACTTCACGCTGACTTCGCGCAGCTCACCCCAGAGGCCTGACATGACATCACCAGCTGATCATTACCTGTCAAGTGAAGTTTGTTTCTTATCTTCCCAAAGTCAGTCCAGATTTTAAGAGAGAAAAACATGCATTAAAACTTAAATTACGTTGGTTGTTCTTTAAAGGAAGGAAAATAAATGAAAAATGAAACAGAATTTTTAAATTAAGAAAAGTAATCATTGCATCGTTGTTGTTATTTTTGTTATCTACATATTTGTGACAAAGAATATAATTGCCAAGCTTAAATTATCTACAGAGAGCGTGCTGGTATATTGACAAATGCAAGAACACGACCACTGTCTGACGCAACCATCATGTCAACGTGACCAAATGTACTATATAAACGGTCAAACAAGACAACGTCATACGGTCGATCAACCTATAAGATGTAATGTCAGGGAAATAAAATATTTCTTCGAGTCTCGCCGCAGCATATAGTACACGTATCAGTACCGTCACGAGATAATGGATCCACTCTTATGTCACTTTGGCTGTGGGGGTTTAAGAACACTACATCATCGTGTTCGTGCCAGGATGCGTTTCCTTTATTTGACACTGAAATATGGGACGCCTTTCGATTCTGTCTAGAGTACATACATGTATAAAGTGAACGTGATATGTGATGTAGTAAATAGTGCATATTAACGTATAGCTACTAATTCAATCCTTAATATAATGTAAAAGTAGTCGTTCAGACATTGACGAAACTATCTCATAAAACAAATCAGATACGAAACTGACGCTCAGATGTATTTGTATCGCTACTTTCGGTTTCCAAAAGAATGTAAAAAGGTTTAAGAAAGGAAACCGATATCTGATTGTAATTAGATTGTTGACGAAATGAGCAATTAATGTGTGGTTAGGAACATCGTCACCGTAGAGGAGATTGTAAAGCATTTTAATATAATGTCAACCCTATCATATAAAATGCACTAGAATGGAGACGCAGATATCTTTCTAGTGCGGCCATATATATTGCTTTAAAGAGTTTAACAGTACATGACAATGATAACCGTTGACTTCCGGTTGTGTGAATGTGACAACGTAATAACGGTGTTTAACGTTATGTGTTTGCTTGGTTGTTGCTTATTTGTATGTAATTGACATTAGATTTACTAAACTGTCAATACTAATTGTTCACATCGCTGTATAATGAGCATACACTCACAGAAATTATGTTTAACATAAAATATAATTATCGACCAAATCCTTCTCTTTGACAGGTATGATGCATAGCATATTGTTAGATTATCGCTCATGAAGCGCTCAGCTTGTTATTGATAGAAGCAACAGATAAAGATTGAACGCAAACTGTCACATTTCTCATATTTTACTATTACCGGCGAATAATAGGATACCTTGTTAGTCATTAGACTTGAACATACTGGCACTTTTTGATTGGTTTCATATGACAGGTTTATGACACCCATCTCTGGGTTGCTAACGCAAAGTATAGTGTATGCGCGTTGACATTTAAGAGTAACATCTTCTGTGAAACGATGCCGGATGAATAATAGGCTAACGATGGTGGTGAAGAATATCACAATGTCTGGTCCCGATCACGTGGGCTTATCATGGCAGATGTTCATATCAGCATTAATCTTCCCGGGTAATATCACTGTGCTTAGCTTTTCAATAGCAAGACCGTATCCGCAGTTTCGCCGTAATGAGTGCCGATGCCAATCCTAATTGACGTTTGATAATCCGTATAGGTTTCTAGCTGGGCATATGATATTTTGTTTTTTTTATATTCACTCAAAATAATTGTTTTGTGGCTTCGGAAATGCAATCCTTTTCGATCGGTTTTATGAGGTGGTATAATTTTTAGATATTGATATACATGTTCAGATAGCCATTAAGTTGGCTATTCGTGGATCCCGGAATTCTTTCCAATGAATATTATTTTTGAATATATTTTAAAAATATAAATGTACATGTACTGTATGTCTTTAATGAAGGTTCTTACCTGAAATGTAACTAGGCCTGTTACTATGAACACCTGTGACGAGGAACTCGTGCAGCGTGGTAGCACAGTCGTCTTCTTTCCCGCCCTAAAAATCCGGTAGATTCGACTGGTTTTGACCAAGAGCGGCGCATAGACAAAGGTGAAGGTCAGGCTGAAGCCGACGTTGTTGACGTAGCACGAGAAGTTGATCGGGAACGTGAGGAAGCCGAACACCAGCAGATAGGCGGCGCAAATACCGACCAGCATCATTTGAGACAGCTCCCGACTCGACGACCGGATTATCCGCTCGTCCCGGAAGTTGTGGAACAGAAGGATGACAAATGTCGTGACAAGCAGTCCCACGACGGTGAACACGAAAAGTACGATTGCGATAGGATCCGTCATTCTCACGTATGTCGGATCTATCCGTTGGCACGACTTGCGAGTCTCGTTGTTCGGCCAGTGAAACTCCTCACACGACTGACACTGCGTGGAATTTGACGACGTGATCTCGTTGCTCTTACACGTGACGCAAGTCCAACAGCAGGTCTCACGAGGAAAGGTTGTTATCTGGCCAATGCCGCAGTGGTCGGCGCACACGGACATAGGAATAGTGCTTCTGTTCTTGAACACGGGCCACTGGAGATCCGCGTCCTTGATGGTCAATTTCGTAGACCTCATGTCCCACGTGCCGATATTGCTATGCCGCGGTGTCCCGTCTACCGTGACGCACTGTCGTATGTCGAACTTACCAACAACGTCGCCGTTTTTGTCAAAGGAAATCTTCCCGATTGAACCATTATATTCCACTTCGCGAACATACCGCAGGAGTTTCTCTGTGTCCACGCAGTCCTTTACTTCCGGTCCCTTCACGCCGGGGCAGTGGTCTTTGATATACGCGTCCAGCGCATGCGCGAATGCATACACACCGTCAACTAGGTATGAAGCTGCAAATTTGGGGACGTACTCAGCTCTACCTTTCGTGATATTGCCAGTATGTCGGTGATTTCCGTCAAAACAAAACCACTCTTTAAAACTTCTCAATGTTTTAAGTTCGTGTTCATCATACTTCCTCGCTGCGAGGTGTGTCTTCATGTATTCGACAAACCTCGGATACGTAGACGAATACGGACGTACGGCGACCGATCCAAGCGTGTCGTTACAAATATCCGGGCGATCGTCGATCAAGATCGACAACCCGTCACTTCCGGTCCATATGAATTCCCGCGATGCTCCAGTTCGCTTGACCGCGTCCATCATCAACGTCGTGTGCGTAATGTCGGTGTAGAGCACAACCACACGCGCGGTGGTATGTCGTCTTAACGACATAATGACCGAATCGTAGTCGGAGTCGGTCATTCCGTCTCGGAGTTCGAGTGACTGGGCGACGCAAATGTCCATTTTGCTCAAAAGCGGTTTCAACTTCTTTTCGCTTTCTTGTCCGTAGCTTCCTTCCGAATATACGACGGATACGTAACTCCAGTTGAAGTACTGCAGCAGATCTGCGATGACCATCACCTGATTTTTGTCCGGAGGAACCATCCGTAGAAAATAGGGGAACCTCTTCTTATCGCTCAGCAAGTCACTGGTTGCCGTATGACTTATCTGGGGTATTTTGAATAGAGTCATAACGTTAGCAACGACAATGCTCAACGAACTCGTGTACGCACCCAGCACTCCGACGACATCGTAGAACTCCGGCAACCGTTCGCTTTCGCATTCGGAACTATTACACACACTTTGCAACCTCTGAGCCGTCGGCATGAATTGCATTGCGCGAGAAAGCGCGATAGACGGTAAAAAGCAATCGTCGAGAATAACTGTTCCTAAGCTTACATTTGAAAGGATATCAGTTCTATTGTTTATCTCACTAATGGCGAATCTGACGGCTTCAAAGTACTCTATCGCCCGGAATCCGACGATGTCCTCGCTGCAGTGGCCGTCGTGAGACGTGTGGATAGACAGGATGGCACCGAGGTTGATGTCACCGGGGATGACGGTGGCATACTTTGGGTCGTAGACGTCGTTGGGAAAGCAGCAAACCTCCTTGGATAGAAATACCCATGCCATGCACACGGATACGACTATCTGCCTTATTGGTGCCATCATTATACGTGAGAGTTGCCCAGCACGTAACATCATAGGTAACGCACAGTTCCCATAGAAGACCACAACTCTCTGAGGTTTTAGACGTGTGTGTAGTATATCTGATAAGGAATGCTGTTCTCAATTAACTCCACTTATCTTCACTGCACACATTTTCTCTAGGTGAAAAAGATAGAACAATGGTGAACATTCATGGGCTTCCATAGTGATACGTGTTGCGCTAATTCAACAAATTGCGTGTCTGTTTAATAGAGAAATGCACATCCGTGTCTGAATCGTCTCCGTCCTCTCGTTAATCAAATACGTAATTTTCTCTGGCAAATCAATTCCATCCAATTTGAATACCTCTAGTGTTGGCTCCCAGAGTTAATCTCAAGTCATTGAACCGTGACTACAAATAGCTTTCTAGGAATAGCTAGCCATTTATATGCATGGGTACACTTGTCTAAATCATTACTTGTTACGATAAGATTTTGAGATGGCTTCCAAACTCATTAAATCTCATAAAATAAATAGTTTCAATGTCTAGAGCATTTAAACGTATATAGAATGTTTTCGCTTACCTTGTAAATTAGCAAATATTCTTTATGGTTCCAAGCAATACCCTCGGCAATTAGGACCAACGGTGGCGCGAGACACGATTATGCCTTGAAGGCAGTTGGTGTACTGTCAGTTCGCAAAACCGGAGACGTAAATCTGACTGCGGAAGGTACAATTGTGAATACCGATGTTTGAAAACCTTTCATTAACAATACATTCACTCATCTGGTTCTTCTTCCAGTGACTCATTACATCAGGGGACGACAATGGTTAGTTTCTCCAGGGGATCGTGTCCATGTACTGAGCAAGTCTGAAACATATTAATGTCTAGAAAAAAAAGAGTGTGAAAAAACGCTGGTGGTACCGTGGTAATGGGAATGATATTACGTAAACGTAAAAGAAGTTGGAAATCATTCGTCGATCCCTGAAGAATGTTATTTTAAAATTCGTGTGTTCTGCCATTCTAATGTGGTCGACACTTTTTATCAATTATGTCAGATATAATGTATTGTGAATGTCCTGCTGCTTTTGGCAAGGACAGTGATTTGATTTTACTGTTATTTTTGTAGTGTGTTGTTCACTTTTCAAGTATAACTGTGCACCGTATCATGAAGTTTTTCGTATCCACTAAGACACAATTTAACACTCTCGTAACCATCTTTTTCATCGATAGCTTCCAGAGCGGGATGTCCTTTTAATGGATACTATACCTGTGCAACGGTGGTCAGTTCTTTCAACAGATGGTTATTGTAGAATACACGTGTGTTGTAGAACACACATTTTATGAAGTAACACGGAAAATTAGCATTATTTTCGGCATACCGGTAGAATCTATTCTCACTCCATTACTAATGTTATGTTATATATATGTTATGTTCCAAATAAGAACCAGTGAGAACGTTTTCAATGTTCAATGGGGACTAACTCCATAGAAAAAAATACAATATTTATATAAATGTTTAACTTACCCACGGCTATGTTGACACGCCCGTGACAAGAAGTTCAGAAATATGTAAACGTGTCAACGGCTAATTTCTCAAAAACGTCGGCCAGAAAACATCATCCACGACAGCAGACGGAAATAGCAGCACACATGTTCTAGTAACCCGGTTCTTATCAGAAACTCAGCTGTTACGTAGTTCCGGAAAACGTTTCGTGCCGACTTTCATTATCCCCAAATTTGTTATCATCACTCTTCCATCAGCTAGTTATCCAAACATGAATATTTCATCGTTCCATTTTCTACGGGGTATTTATCGCAATTAGTTTTCTTCTCCTGTGTGGAAAGTCACGGAAGTTAGATAGTCCACTGGAAATCTTCGAGTGAAAAGTTATATTGTCGTCTGCCCAGTTGGATGCTATTGGAACGGACTGTGACAACTACTCATGCAGTTGGGACACGCTGTCGTCTGCTTCCGTAACACGCACATGCGCAGAGGGATGGACTATATCGATCTTGATAGGAATCCCCAGAAAGTTCCTTCGAGCGCGTGTCGCTGCCCGCAGCAAAGGAAACTACTAGTATATCAATTCGTGAAAAGTTTTGCTAGTATACCTAAGCGGCCAGTTCGTCGACCATAGAGCTACGTACTTGATCAGCTGTTGATGGTAGCCCATAGCCTGGTACGGCGGACTGGTAACGGCAGGCTATATTTTACTTCAGTGCCACCGGTTTCAGGTATGGCACAGACAGCGTTTAACCCTCTGCCTGTAGGATTAGGCACAGGCAAAGCTCTTTAGGCCATCTCTGGTTGCCTCCAGCGTGGAGAGGGTTAAAAAAAACTCGCCCTCCCTCGTTGCCGTGATACACTTCTTGCTTCTCCAGAAACACTTCTACAGCTGATTAATGGATCCAGCTCTTAAAACCAGGGAGAAATACCACTTATTAATCACTTGCTAATGCTGCGTGATATTGCCGAAGCCCGGATATGGTTGAGCCATGTGGATTTCATTTATTATTGAACCCATGCATAACATGTTTATAGGCTATCTCACGTAATCTTTTTTTTACGTTGTTTGTGCCTAAATGTATGTCATATCTAATGGAAGCAATTTACATTCCCGGCGGGCGAGATTAATATACAAAACACACACACACACACAAAATACACACACAAACAACATACTAATTAAAGTCGTTCTCCATAACATACAAATGCTAGGTTTAGGTGCACTTTTTATAATCTTGTATAATGTGCGGATTTGCCACGGAAACGCAAAAACTGAAACTGATCATGACTGGTAGCAAGTTTTATCACCAACACTGGCTTCCATATGAGATGTCGCTCGTCAACGATCAATTGATTTGTAGGTTTAATGTATAAATGGAATCGTCGTGTCGTTGAACCCTTTGCACAGTTATAGTACAATGACATGTGATAAAATGCCGTATGATCGAAAAACGAGAACATAACTGTTGGTTGAGAGAGGTTATCTAGTGGTTATCCGATGTGATTACGTATATTTATAATCAGATTTCGGTGAAGTTAGATATAAAGTATTTCATTTTTGGATGTATACACTTTCGCAAAAAGTGGCATGCAATGTAAAACGCAATATTCTGATATCGTAGAATTGCAGTATTATCATCCTTCGTTTGTCAGTACCAGCCAGTGTTCGCAGGTTTACTGCAATATTAATCTTTACGGATTGTTGCGGGTTTCATCCTTCCCTAAAACACTGACAAGCCGTGATATAAGTGAAATAATCTTTAAATAGATTCTAAAAACCCAATTAAAAAAATTAATGCCCGTTATTGCACAGTTGGAAATACCACCATCAACATTTCTCTTTTTTAACCCAAACCGATATCATCGAGACCACAGATTCTTCCCTTGCATGTTCTTTTATTTTTATGCTGTTTGTACCTTTCATTTCCCCCCATCAAGCTGCGTGCACTACTATAATGTTATATGTTCACTATAGACAATTAACCCGTACCGGTTGAATCCGTAAGAGAGAGGCCTTCATTTGAAGTCGCGTCTTCATATACTGAGGGAGATACGTTTAAAGTTATCAAAGCCAACTCTGCGCACATGCGATACTTTGATACTAGTATATCAAAGTTTAAGGATCGGATAACGCCCTATACGTTAAGGCCTGAGCCTGTATACCCTGACGTGTATCGTATGTTTTAACATAAATCGGGAATCATTGAATCTGTACCGTGACGTAAATAGGTAGTATTTATTTTACGGAATCAGAAATGGTATAAATTATGTGAATTTAGATCTTGAAGTGTAATACATCTAAGATGTAAAAAGAATTCTCTTTGGGGTAATAAAGCAGTATCTTATCTTATATAATTTGTAAACCTTCCATTGTCCTAGACTAACTCTAAGTAGTCTCAAGACTGATTCACGACTTCTATCAATTTCTGACACCCTCCTCCCACCTTCCGTTGCCCAGACAACAAAACTAGGAATAAAATGTAATGCGATACGCAATGCCAACTATACAAAACCGCTGCATTGTCAAATCACTGATTCGGAAAACTGTGCATAGCAGATTTAACCATAAATTAACAATGTAAAAAAAAGTCAGCCCGTGATAGGAGGTTTTGCCGATGCGGGATTAACCTGAATTTTTTGTATCATATATTTGTTAAGCTCGCAGCAATAGAGAAAAACTTATCTATCACAGTTTAGTATAGGACACTATCCTCAGGAGACAGCGGAACGTTTCTATTTCTAGATAAATGTATATATAATATGTGAATACGTGTCTAGAAGCGAATTTTTAATCGATGTTTTTTTTAGCTGAAATCTCAGTGTCTGGGACTAAAACTCGCAGGAATAGCGTACGAAATACTGACAATCACTGTATAGTAGAGATGATGCCGTCTTAAAGTAAGAGCCAGGAAACGTTTATGTGTCGTATGAAGACGTGAAGTGTACGTGCAATAACCTATACATTGAATGGTCGAAAAACAGCAAACAATTCTACTTGGTATTAAATCAAATTAACCCATTTCGTACTGAACGCACAGTTATTTGCTCGACAGATATATGGCATCGTCGCATCGTGCCCAGCAAACATGTTTCAAGCCAGTGGAGTTTATCCATGATGAGTGGAATACATGGATATGTCGGTTAACGCTCACTAATTGCAGTCATAGTGTTTAGTAGTGTTTAGTAAGGTTAGTGCAGCAAGTGCCTTAGGAACTACGATACAGAGAAGTGTACAGACGGCGTGACGGGCTTCTTCCTCTGAAACAGATGACGTCATTGGCGGATGCTGAGACTAGTAGCCAATGGCAATGGGTTTCAGACAGACGGACCTTGCCATCCACGAGATCCATGAATTAGTAACTGATAACGAGGCAGTGGGAACAATGCCTGCAGCGTGGAGCCTTGCATGATACCAGCACACTGGTTTCCTTCGTAGGCTCAAAGAAGTACGTATGGTCAGCTCTAGAACCTGTACGAAACGACATAATTCTCTGAGGTAACTGTATACGAACTCCAACCTTAACAACAGATTAGACCATTGATAGCGTTTGTGGTTTTCTTTAAATTGGAGTTTAGAGCCGCTTTGAAGAGTCGTTCACTTATATCAAGGCTTGTCAGTTTATACAAGGAGAAATCCACAATATCCGTAGCCCTTAATGTTGCAGTAAACCTGCGAGCACCAGGCTGGTAGTGACGGATCAATGTTGATAACTGCAAATTGCCACTCTACAGACAGCGCATCACATCATGGTCGCGTTAGAAAAGTAACTTTCGCGAACTTTGATGTCGGGCTTCTGGGACGGCAATTGAAGGTTCCGTTGGCTCTCAAGTCCAACTTTTACCATCGCGTTACCACCCTCATCTACATTACGGCATCCTCGAAACACAGGTCATAATAACTGCAATTAACATATTTGACAGACGGTTAAGTGTAATCATAATTGCCTGTGTTTCGAGGATGGAGTTACTATACGGTTGCCTTAGAGTTACGCTTCTTCGTACGGGAGGACCCTATTACATTTTATCTGCTACTTTACTCGATGTCGTGTACGAGCTTACTACATCTTGACGTAGATCACGACACCTAACGACGTTGACAAGTCCCAAGTCTATTCAAATAGAGTTAATCACTTGTTTGATGTATAATTCCAATGCACAGCAAAGCTGGATAATAAAAGATAATACTTCAGGGATGAACGGTGTGTAGGAGTAGAAACACGTCACGTTTGATAATCTACGAAGCCTTCTAGTTAAAGGACTACCGTCACCTTTACACAATCGTCATGGTCATTATTACCAGCGAGATATCCGGGGTGTATGCTAAGATTATTCGTATTCCTCTCAACCAATAGCACCGCTAGAATCATCGCATATTCTTGGATAAACAAATTCGCGTATTTGTAAATATATTATCGGAAAGATAAGGAAATGGAAATTAACGCATGAAACATGTGCAGGTTAAATGTCATGTAAGATAGGAGCCTAATTCATGTACCAAATTCTGAAATAGCGCCGCTATTCCTTGAGGCTGGGGAGCACACTCTCTTACAAGGCATGCACGCGTGTTCTACTAAATGCATCCCCTACATGCATGCAGGAAACATATACAATACACATACATACAAATTAATCAAAGCTAAAATGTAGGTATATTCAGATTATATCATCATAAAACGGAATTTTAGAGCAAGCGTAAAATTGTCAACTATCGATTTGTTCGATGATTGTGATAATTGGTCTTTCAAATAGTATTATACTATAGTTAATGTTGTAATTCGTGGCAGTTAAACAGTAGGCCTATGTTAAATTAATACATACTGACATTTTTACAATGCAGTGATTTGCTGTCTTCCAAGATGTCACCGGGCGGACTAGAATAGATCATTTCAGACAAAAATGTTCCACATTATATAGACCAGATAGAACGCAATACGGAAATATCTTCTAGCTTTTCTGAAAATTCTGAGAGATCCAATAGTTTAATTCACCGTTAGCTTCTATGTTACCAAAATACCCCCAAATCAGTAGACGTAGGATGTAAACAAATATATGCCAAGATGGTCTTGGTAATTTGTCCTGTAACTGTGGCAGACAGACAGAGGAAGACATACGAAGACATGCCACAGGCAAGGTGTGTGTGTGGGGGGGGGGGGGG
>JAUTBX010063767.1:0-12648 GCA_032361465.1 Lepetodrilus tevnianus | reverse complement strand
GAAATGTTATAAATGTTTATCAATTAAAAATATTTTGATATAATTTGGTTCGGCATGGCGGCCATATTGAAACTCACATATATGTATACTATTTAACAAAGTAAGTCTTCATCTATTATATGGACATCGTGTATTTGCTAAGACGTAACGCTTACCAAATCATCTCATGTACGCATGCCAACCAACAACATAGCACTTTATGCATTACGTCAAGAATCTGTGGAATTTCAGCGAAGTGTTCTCTAATCGGATTGGCTCCCACTCCTACTACTCACGTCACGTGCTATATGCTGTGATGAAGATTAGAAATGGATATATGTATTACAGTATCCTCATACAGTCTTTAATATATTTGTTTATTTGCCATTCACGAGTCTGACCCTGTAATACCTAGATGAACGGATAGCGTTATTTTTCTTTTGTCAGTGTTAACATTGATACCATGTCCAGTGACAATCGCATACCTTGCCCAATTGTCTCTCTGGGGGAGCGTACTGAAGCACTACCACTCGTAGGAGGGATGACCCTTTATAAGAGGCTAAACTCGGCCAAGCTTGAGCTTCACAGACGGGTGGCCTTTTCAAAATTTGGTACCTCATGTCAATTTTCATGACTCCGGAGCGCCGCTGTAGGGTGAAGTCTTCTGTCCGTGTGATAATAGGAGATAATATAGCGTAACATCGACGTGTTGGGTTACACTAGCCTCATCGCGATGTCTAACTAAAGATGAATGCTACCTATTGAAACTCGCCATGCCGATATAATGATTCTCGTCTGGAGCAGCCCGTAGGCATTGCGTTAGCCCCCTGAAATTAACACCGTGAACTGTGAAATATACAGCCTTAAAACTTCTCGGGTTGAATAGCTTCTTGAAATTGTCTTCAGCCTTAAATAACGAGCGGGGCGTCGTAATTGATTATAACCTTTTCATCCCTCGAATACATTTGGCTTTTTGGAACCGCTCGGCCGTGTAGTACTTTATCCGTGCTTTTGACCACTATGACAATGAAATACATCTCTGGTATTGAACATATCAGATTAATATCGCCATCAGCATGTTTGTGTTTCATAAATAGATTATGCTTACAATGTACAGTGTATATTGGAGCAAGATCTGCCAATGTTCGCAAGGAATGAGATTAGCTTTATGAGTGTGAGTGTATATGTTATATACTATATTATATACATACCTTGTTTATTGGCATTGTTCATGTGACCCACAGTTGTACTATTGATGTATGATGTGACCCACAGTTGTACTATGTGTTATGTCTTCCTCGGTCCACTCTATCTTACAATACTAATCTCTTATTATCTAATTCTCATATTTATTCTTAGCAATTACCCATTTCCCTTACACCTCCACCTCCAACCCCCTTCTCCCCTCTCTCTCTCTCTCTCTCTCTCTCTCTCTCTCTCTCTCGCTCGCTCGCTCTCCCTATCTCCCTTTCGCTCTCCCTCTCTTTCCCTCTCTCCCCCTCTCTCTCCCTCTCTCTCCCCCTCTCTCCCTCTCTCTAGCTCTCTCTCTCTTTTTACCCGCTCTCATTTCCCCTCTATCTCCCTCTCCCTCTCTCTCCCTCTCTCCCCCTCTCTCTCGCTCTCTCCCCGTCTCTCTCGCTCTCTCCCCCTCTCTCTCCCCTCTCTCTCTATCTCTCTCCCTTTCTCTCGCTCTCTCTCCATCTCTCGCTCTCTGTCCCTCTCTCATTCCCCTCTCTATCTCCCTCTATCTCTATCCGCTCTCATGCCCCCCCCCCCTCTCTCTCCCTATCTCTCCCTATAGACATAGACACATTAACTAATATATATTACTATTAATATGTTGTCAAACGGGAATAATATCAACCTAGAAATAATCCCTATATATATTTTAACTATACAATAACATATTGATTCCCATGACACTTTCCTTGTACACGGTATCTTCAATGAAACTCTAACTTGTAGTTTTCTACTACATAAAATGTGACGCTATACTTATGTAAACAGATGTTTTCTAACATCTGCTCTAAATGAACATATACCAATGTTCTGATCAATATATAGTGATGTGCTTACCACCAGATGTCCACCAGAAGTCCACTCGTGGTTAACCGACATATTTGGTTGAATACCTCTCATGGCGTTGAGTGTGTGCACATGTATGTGTGGGGTTGTGCCATCTCCCCTGTGCATAGAACTCCGAGCTACGCTGACTCAAATTACTACATTATAAGAGTTAGATCATGTGTGTGTGTGTGTGTGTGTGTGTGTGTGTGTGTGTGTGTGTGTGTGTGTGTGTCTACGTGCGAGCGTGAGTGTGTGTGCAAATAAATTACTGACAATTGAATACTAGAATTTGGAATGAGCATTTTTTATTTTTTATTTAGCGCAATGCAATTTTAACTATAGGTTTTACTAGGAAAACGATTTTTTTGTGAGTGTTGAGTACTAGTATTATCATTTCGAAATCAATGTTAGTACTGTATGCAAGTATGTTCCGAACACAACAGATGGTTGTCAGGAAATCGTGTGTTGTAGTTTAGTTATATCTTCTACTAGATCTTATCCAAGGTTATCAGATATCAATGTTGATTAACTCGGTGCTGGACGAGTAGCATCAATATGTCATTAATCAGTTAATAAAAACCCGTCATTAATAGAAATGCCAAAACATAATCATTTCTATCATGTATATAAGTTCAACAGACAACAGCTGATATCAAAAACAAATCCAAATGCCATCTGTATGATTAGATATGAAACGTTACATATCTTATTTAGTAGGCCTATATGTATTTAGTTTATGTATATGTTATTTAGTTTATGTATATATATATATATGTATCTAGGTATTTAATTAGTTCAGCTAATGAACATTGTGATATTTTGTTTACTATTTACTGACATAGTAATTTAAAAATTATTGTTACGTGTTAAAACGTAATCTTCTTACTAGTATATGAAAAAAACGCATAACCTTGTAATCGTATATTCTGAACATATTTTCAGAAAATCAGTATTGTTATTTGCTCTTTTACTTTCCATTCCACAACGTACAGTAATTATATCACAGACACCTACGACTTTGTGTCGTGAAGCTAAGTATTACCGTAAATATCTCTATTAGTGTGACAGACGTGTACAACCACAATATGATTGATAGCATTGCGTGGTCTGCATGTGTCACGTTAATACAGCCCCCGACTATGTCATCTATTTCAATCTTTAATCTAAAACCAGACACACTGCGTATAAGCCTGCCGGGGCCATTGCATGTAGATATCACAGTAGTCACTTTCACTTGGAGTATTTCAGCAAACATTTGACACCAGGTGGCGACGCAAACGCCGTCGTTGTCACCCCCCTCAGTCAGCAGGGATTGACCAAGATTGGCTGGATTATATTCCGTCGCTATGGGCAACAAGTACATTTTATTATTCCGGATTTCATGCCGCCTGTTATCATGAACCGTTGAAATAACAATGCGAGATTTCAATATAGAACTGTGTGTGCGTACCTTGGATTGCACTTCAGCTCGTTAAGTTTCACACACTGTTGTATAAAGGAGACAATGAACCTATAAAAGTCTATAATATTATATAGCCTCTACTACTGTCCGTTATGCAAAACCGGAGTGATTTGTTTAGTAGGCTACGTCCCCGTGCAGTCAATACTTGAAAGAAAGTAAATCGAGAATTAATGTAGTTACTGAACAATTGTGGTACAGCAGGGGTGCCAACTTGGTCCAGTCGTTTTCTCTATGAGACTCATAAGAAGATTAGCGCGTAACACCGCACAGCTGTATGCTATAAAACTAACACTGTTTTGAAATAAGGTGGAAATGAGTCTGTTGATCCTTTGATGAGTGGCGATGGTTGTAAAATGTTGTAATTTACTACTGATGACGACTGACTGAATGTATTTATTCGTTTTAGGATGATATTAGAAATTTGCAAGTTACGTGTTGTAATGTACAGTCTAACTTGGTGTAGATGCTATTGGAAATGCATGGTTTATTATTGATAACGAAGTTACCCACTCACTAGTCTAATTTAAATCATAAACAGGATAAATATGAACGTTTCAGTCAGACAAATAGTACATGATCGTCGATCCATTGCTGGCTGATGAATCGTTTAATCAGTAAATTCTCAGTACAAGTATGTTATTTTATGTTTAATATTTACTACTATAGTTTGTATTACGTATAATATTTTTGACTACTATTTTATATATTTAATATTAGTCCTGAAAAATAATTAAATTAATTATTTTATGAAAATATTGAGTAAGAAATTAAAAAGACATATCTGTATCTGTTTGGATAAGAACGTATGTAGACATATAACACGCAGATAGCTTCAGGTAAAATAGATCGTTTTGACAATTATGTCGGTCTATTGCCGTGATTGTATACCATTACGTCTAGACCGTCATTCATATTCGGCGTTTTCAAACATACCCCGGTGGGTTCCTAAACTTAAAAGCTAAAGCTTGTCATTTATTCAATGTCAATAAAAATGAACCCAGTCTAGATATATATTTCATGATAAGCACGGGTAGAAGCGAGAAGAATTCGCTGTCATATTGGCTGACATTAAAACCTCTCCGTGGTCGTAGATCTGAGTGGTATTTGCACCGCGTTGTCTGAACAATAAAACATCGAATCGGAGATCAACTCTCATGCATGCTATTATCGCTTGTTTTCACACGTTTGAAATTCATAACGGGTGACAAGGAGCGGGGTATTGATATACAAATGGCAGTGAGATCAAGTACAGAGCGGCCAGGCAGCTCTAGCATTGATTCAATACAACACGGTACAAATCTTCGTGCTCATTGCTATTTTTCCTGGCTGGAAACTGACTTGAGAGAAAACGACTTTGTACTTGGGGATTATAGAGAAAGTGCTGGGGACTCGAGCTAAGTTGACAGCGCCGGTTTCTGGCACGTTCAAATTATTAGTGTTCCCGTTCTGTAATAACCAAGTTGATGGTTTTGCATGGGAACCTGTGAAAAATACGTATGCTACATCTGGTAAGGAAATGATTAGGTCATGTGCCAGTTGGGATATATATAATACATGGCAAATGAGCTTATACGAGTTGTAATTTAGGCTACTCGTTGGTGTAACATTGGAATGTTTGCCTTAGAATAATAACACCGTGCGTTCACTTCTAGCACGTGTGTGTTAATGTCAGAAAGATAGTTTCGTTATTGTTTAACTAGACCATCTGTAGATGCTTGTATTGTGTTGTTTCAATAAATTATATTGCTAATATACCGTTTCAAATAATATTGGAATGCAATATCGCCGTATATATCGAATACAATATGTAATTTGGAATACGTTTATATGTATGATAGAAGTATGATAGTATAATAGAAGTAGCAGAAGCGTGGCCACCAAAGGTTCTATCGGGGTGAAAAGTATGTATGTATTATGGCAAATTCCAATTTGTCTGTTGATAGACGTGTGCTCCAGGCTTTACTTCTAGTACAGAATAAAACGACGTATACAGTTTCAGTTTCAGTTTATTCTCGAAAAAACACCAAATGGTGATACATGTACATGAGAACAACAGGGATCAGTGTGCAGTAATTAATTGTCATTAACGATTGACTGAAATAATCCCGAACTAGGTTTAGTACAATGGTAGTAATGTTCATGGCCTAGACATTGTCAAAGACGATTCATAGCATTTCTTTTCGATTTGTAATGATCTTTGACATTTTGAAAAATATTCTTGTAACTGCAGGAATTTTTCAAAGAATGTAAAAAAAATAACTAAAAATCGAAATAAATGCTACAAAACATAGGATTTTTTTAAAATGTAAAGAATCATTAGAAATCAAAAATATTGTTACGAAATGTCTTTGACAAGGACTAGGTCATACTCGAGCCAAGGATAAGGCAGTGATTGAATGCAGTATAGATAGGGGATGGTTCCCAACAGAACATGTATCTTGTGATGTGGGATTCGCAGGTTTAAGAGAAGACAAATATTATGCAAGTTGGTTTATGATACGAAGGTGCAGTCACTCTTATTGGCTTCAGAGAGAGTAAGGATACCTTTAAATCCTGTTCAGTATTATGTGAAGGGGCAGTCTTATTTCACTGCATTAAACTGTTCATCCTTTATAGTCACGTGTGAACCTTGTAAATAGTGTGGCATTATTATGACGAATTGTCTCCTAGCGTAGTTAATTATATATGAAGGCGATGACAGATTGTTGGGTTGATATTTATAGCAATGACTTTAGATATCTTCAGTTCAAACTAGAAGTAATAGAGAGACAGAGAGAGACAGAGAGAGAGAGAGAGAGAGAGAGAGAGAGAGAGAGAGAGAGAGAGAGAGAGAGATTTGTTGATCCAGATAATCAATCCGAAGATTCGCAAATATTGTATGGTTTATTTGATTTTAAATTATTTGAGTAGATAATTCGTAATATCGTTTACAAAATATCCATATGCTAATTAAGTTGCTATTCGTTCGTTTTATTTTTGTTTTGGTAAATATTCTGTGTGGTGCCACAGATTATTCTAGTGTCAACCATTACACCAGCTTCAGTGTACCTGAAGACAATTTTGACTTTAAGAAAGTAATAATCTATTAAATGATCACATAAACACATACATAACAGTGGACATGATTAGTGTTTCGTTTCTGTGATCTTCAGCACATTTCTTCACGACTCCAGATAGAAGCCCTAGTATAGCGTTGTCTTTGCTGAAGGGTCCCCTATCTCAGAGACGGCCATCTTAAAATCAGGGGTTGCGGCGCTTGGGGCAAGGTCTAATTTTAACACGAATTGATGTCTTATCTTCAAACAAACGACAAGGGAAAGCTTGTAGGAACGGAGATAAATTAATCGCTCAACCTGCTTGTAAAAAGGGACAGGGCTTTAATCCCAGCTTCACCCGAAGGCATGTGAGTAAGAAGATGGACGTACAACAGAGCCCTCCTCTGATATGAAGCCAATTTCCAATAGGAGCCTCGCGTTGCTCATTAGTGCTAGTAACTTCAGGGCTGGGATTCCTTCCCCGAGGGGCAGTCCCCGTGGGGTGGAGAATAAAAATGTCAAGCAAGTCAAGCCCTGAACGATTTGTTGCGGCACTCTTCCCATAACTGTTACAACTGATCCAAATAACGAGCAGCGTTTCCTTTGCCTCGTATCGATAACAAGGCGCGTGAAGGCGGTGTCGCAGATAAAATGTTCCACGTAGGAGACGGTGCCGTCTTTATGCAGAGTTATACACCGGAAAATGATGTCCTGGTAGCAAACGCCTGTCTTCCTCTTTATGTCACGTGTGGCCGCATTGTGTCAGACTTACCGAGTTCGTTCCAGTAGCTAACTTCGCGGGTATACAGTACTAACTTATTCCGTAACGGAAACCTGGTGGATGTCTGAGCAGAAATTCGAAACTCCCTTCTAACGCAAAATAACGGGATGGATAAATATCGGGGTTTAAATCTGTGGGTTGGCCGCTTCACTGCTTAAGCTTGCTAAGCATGTGCCACGGAATAATTGCGTTTTACACAATACTGGTCATAAAGAAAATAACATGACACAATAGAGACTATATTGAAGGATGGAGCCAGCATGTAGAACCATAATCATCCAGTTTGTTCCACTCCACGATATAGAACAGAGGTAGCAATGACAACAGTAGGAAAGGATTTATCCTCTCTATTTATATGTTAGTGATGCGTTTCAGACGGAATAAGCTCCCGAAAAGACCAACACAAAGCTCGGATTCTTCAAGCCGTTTTAACCTTAGACCTATGGTTCGGATGTAAATGGTTCGCGTCTTCCACCCGATTTAAAGCCTGTCCGTATTCGTGATAGATGCTATACATCACCAAGCGTAATACTGAGGTAGCCACAAAATGGTGTGTTATGTTATTAAAGGTTTAGGTACAATTTATTAACTTTAATAGATTATGTCGTCGTGAAGAATAACAGAGAACAAGTAAATGTCCATCAATTAAGGGATAGAGTACGGTCTACCCCTATATATACTGTATTAAAGTATAGTGTCGCCCTGAACTATTATAGTTATGGTTAGAATGAAGGATATGATACGTCATCTGTTTTGGACGATTTATATGTAATGTTGATATCTGTGGTGATATTCAAGATTCGTTTCCTGTTCTGATATGTGAAACCATTTATTTCAAGAAACAAAATCAATGTGTTAATAGACATAAAGTATTTGTTACATAAATACTTAGTAATCAGTGTTTAGTAATACAACTAGTGGGTGGTCTGACTGAAATAATGTTGTCATTGTCATTGGGGCCTGATTATTCTTTATAAGGAAGTTCTCTATATAGCCGACCGCCCGACCGCCAGTTATTAAGTTAAAGTCAACGTAATCTGTACAAACTCGACTGTGACGTATTTTATTGCATAATTATGATCTTGGCAAATATCTGCAAGCATTCATACTAAGGTCTTTCATCGCGCGCATCCATTCTTCGTCGGATTTAGAGGGAATGCCATTCCAGTTGGTGATTAAAAAAATATAATGTCTAGCAAATTGTATATTCTTATGTGTGCGTGATTTGACAATTTTCCATCTCGTTGCTTGTATTATGTTGTATATCCTCCCCAATCATGAGCTACTATCATGTTAATGGGGAAAACCGTAATCATTCAAATAACTAGAGCGGAAAGGAACATTAATATTCTATTATGACGTTGTTTTTTTAACGATGCCTTCAATTTTCTATTGCTAATGTTCGTTCGTAGCACATCACCACATATCTACAGGCCTCGTGCTAGTTAATGGATGTTCCAGGCTGGTACTTCTCGAACCCTTTAGAAACTTATTAATATAACCAACAATATGTTGTTCTCTCAAAATAATACTTGCCCAGCATCAATTATGTAGGTAGTTTCCTGTAAGAAATAACCTTTTCATACGTTGTGGAAGTCATGACAATAACACACGTTGTAGTATAATATTAAGTCATAATTAATTTCCAATTTGCCAGTGATATTATATTAGCAATAGGGTCGTGCTGTTGTTCTGGTATGCTCAGTTCTGTCTAATATCTAGCAACTGTTCAAATGCAGGTGAGACACCGCCATTAAAATAGCCTCCACGCATGCGCGGTCACACCGATGACCCCATCTGCGCATGACAATTGTAATTGTAGCGTTAAACATCGGATAACATCAATTCATGCGTGACTGACCCTCGTCATTCTGCTTGTCAGAGACGTCTAATATCTCTCTCACGTTCTCCTCGTCGGCGTGCTGTAATTTCACGGCCAATTTGGAAGAACATGGCTGACCTTCCTCCACGTTTGATCACCTGATTCTTCCTTAAATTAATCACATGGAAATCTTTTGTCACAGTCTTGTAAGATTCGTCACTGTCTGAGACCATTATCAAATAACAAAGCCGTGACCCGAACTCATTCCGCCAATGAGAAATTAAAAGACTTTTGGTTATTTACAGCACCTGAGCCCAAAATAGAGATAGAGAGTGAGAGAGAATGAGAGAGAGAGAGAGAGAGAGAGGGAGAGAGAGAGAAAGAGAGAGAGAGAGAGGGAGAGAGAGAGAAATGGAGAGAGATAAGAGGGTGAGAGAGAGAGATATATAGAGAGTGAGAACGCGAGAGAGCGAGAGAGCGAGAGCGAGAGAGGGAGAGAGAGAAAGAGAGAGGGAGAGATAAGAGCTGCAGGGTGAAAGAGAGAGCGAGAGCGAGAGCGAGAGAGGGGGGTGGATAGGGAGAGAGAGAGAGAGAGAGAGAAGGGGGGAAAGAATAGTACACATAGGAAAAGAAAACGCTCCTGAAATATTGTATTTATTGGGTGTTTCGTCGTATTGTTTCCTTTAATTATCTTCCAGTTTCCTTCTGTCCAAATGCATTACACACACTATATAAATAGGGCCTGCAGAAACCCGTATTTTTCTCAATAATTCATTATATTATGAAGTCAAACACAAACAGGATGAAAGTAATCCGCTATGATTTTGATGAAATAGGTAATTATGATTCAGATCTGCGGGTTCATTATCCAACGTGTCGGGTGTTCTGATAGCTACAGAACTGTATACAGAGCATCCCGTTGTTCTGGCGGAGCAGGGTGACGCAACATTTAACACGGGCGATCTATTAAGCTTATACCAAGTGCTGTTCTTCGCCAATCAGATGTAATATGGTATTGTATAGATTCTATAGTATAGGTTTATTTCCTCAGGCATCACCATGAGAAAACAATGCACACTATATGCATATTTCATTTGAGAACAAAGCTAAGGAAAATGCATGCACATTGTTGTACGTAGACTTTACATGTATTCTCTGCTAGAACTGTAAATCACGAATTTAACGTGAACAGGATATTAACTAAACGAAGAAAAGAAGAAGAAGAAACTTTATTTAACTGTGGACATGTTAAGTTTCTTCTTCTTCTTCTTCTTCTTCTTCTTCTTCTTCTTCTTCGATTCCCCCCCATTCTTCTTCTTCTTCTTCTTCTTCTTCTTCTTCTTCTTCTTCTTCTTCTTCTTCTTCGATTCCCCCCCATTCTCCTTCTTCTTCTTCTTCTTCTTCTTCTTCTTCGATTCCTCCTCATTCTCCTTCTTCTTCTTCTTCTTCTTCTTCTTCTTCTTCTTCTTCTTCTTCTTATTATTATTATTATTATTATTATTATTATTATTATTAACATTATTGCGAACAATGCGAGCAGGGAAACATATAATTAGGATGTATATGTGGCATTTTACTATTTTAACTGGTATGCCTCATAAGCTCATTATAGTCATGAAAATGAGCGTCCATCTACTATTTGACACAAGGCACGACGGAAGTACTTCACTGCGCATGACTGCAGTGACATGCTGCCAGAGCTGTTAGTCTATGCTATCTCCGAAAGAGGACATATTGTAACTCATGCAATACTTTTCTAATCACCAATTATGTTAATTTTTAGCATATTTGGACTGGTCATCCATGAAACGACACCCAGTGGGTTAATTCTCACCGCAGTGTCTTTCATTTCATGGTTTAATTGCTCGTGTCCGTAGATCAATCGGAGCCAAGTCTGACTGGGCCCCGTCTTGGCCATTTTACCGTAGCGCTTGGAAATCACCGCGAGTCTATTTCATCATGAACTTAATCCATTTCAGGTTGAAGTATCTATCAATCATTTGTCAATGTCAGCCGAGCGGACCGGGTTATTAGAATGTCCTGCGATTCTGACGCCGAATCGCTGGTTGTCTTGTTCTTACGAGGATACACAACAGTGAGCAATTTGTACTAGGTCCGTACACTTCTCGCGTGACATCCCAGAATAAATCTGAATATATAAATGTCTTGTATATTGGTTTAAAATTGGTTTGTACTTAAATTATACCTTTTAAGAAACAAGAATAAATGTGTGTAACCCGAGAGCGCCCCATGGATCACATCCTCCAAAACACGCACCCGGTGACTCTTTACATATACTATTGAGAAGTAGCGGAAGAACCGTCACGTAGCCTATTTGTTGAGGATGAGCGAATTGGAAAACGAAATTATCAGTGTATTTGAGAGAACGATTACTTGCAATATCCATGGTGGCGCTCTCGTGTTTAAATTTAAGGAACGTCGTTTCTGATCATCAATACCATCGCTACCTGTCTATGTTAATTAATTTATTATCCCCTATCTACTTCAGGAACTGCAAGTGAAAATTACAATAATCACCTTTAATGTCATATTTAGAATTATTGAAGTAGGCCTCACACAGACAATAAACATAAATCTTGTTGACATTTTCAAAATGTATACCCAGTACTGATGTGCTTCCTTAACACTCTCACTGCTGGATCAGGCACAAACACTGCTCTTTATAACATCTCATGTTGCCTTCAGCAAGGAAGAAGTTAATATATAGTTTTCCCATGCTAAAGCTCATAGAACATTGGAAACCTATTAAAATGTCTGTCGAGAGTTGAACAAAATCTACATAATTAGAAAAAAACGTAAGTTGTGCAAATGTGCATGTACATACAGTCATACACTAGTTGTTGGGAAATTTATATTCGGTTTCTCGATCTGGAAACACACTTGGAACGTGTCCGCTCTCCTCTAGGCTTCCATAAGTCTCAAGTGTGGACCACACCTAGACATTCTTTATAAATATGATCCCGAAGGATTTAGTTATATAATCTCTGTGTATGGTTTCGGCTGGGGGAAATACAACAGTCTTTGGTCACAACCTGTGATTCACGCGTTATTGTCTGAACAATGTTTGTATCTAGCTACATAGGTCTGCATTGACTGCTCTTGCCTTTGCCCACCATTTCAGTCTTAA
This sequence comes from Lepetodrilus tevnianus, assembly GCA_032361465.1. Classification (NCBI taxonomy): domain Eukaryota; kingdom Metazoa; phylum Mollusca; class Gastropoda; order Lepetellida; family Lepetodrilidae; genus Lepetodrilus; species Lepetodrilus tevnianus. The sequence continues at coordinate 354 of JAUTBX010063767.1, read as the reverse complement.
GATTTGTAGAGCTTTGGATTATGGCTTGCATTTTGGCTTTGACTTATTGTTGTGAAGCTTTAACTAGCGCGCGAGTACATCATTTCCAGTTTTCACACGATGTCGTTTAACTTACTTTTAAATTACTATAGTGCGGACCTATATGAATTATTACCAGACTATGAATGTATTATGCAGTATATATTATTTGTGAGTTATTTTCACATTGTAAGGGGTATATTTAATCGTTTGTATTGGTGTAGGAACGTTTTCATATTCGCCGGTACTACAGTTATCCGAGGCGCGTTCAATAGAGAATACGTATTGAATACCAATATTGTGCGTAGTGTATTGCCTGTATTCTATCTTGAACGG
>JAUTBX010063545.1:0-12653 GCA_032361465.1 Lepetodrilus tevnianus | reverse complement strand
TCGCGTGTTGTGTTCTTGGCGTTTTATTTGAAAACTCTACCCTAGCGCTGCGACTCGAGGCCTAAACAAACGCACCCATATACTCTCACCTGGTTTGGGGAAAGGTTATCTCCCCTTGTTTCTGCCTCCATGGTTACGCATGTGTCCCAATTACAGCTGTTCATATTAACGTATATTCATGTTCATGTTCATGTCTATGTCTGCTTGAGGAAGTTGATACGCATTAATAAAACACTTTGTTATATCATTACATTATTTTACTGCATGTATCAGTCATAACTTTATTTAATACTTGTGATGAACATATTCCAACCTCCCCCTCCCCCACCCTACCCCTTTATTCATGACCAGATGTCACTAATAGTAAATTAAATATACACTTTCTCACATTGAATTCAACTGTTGTATATTATAGGTGTTTTTTCATGTCAATTCTTTTCATGTAATTATTTCATATCAATATCAACCTATTTAGAATCACTTTGGCACATGCTATCACAAGAACTTTAATGGCATCAAGATTCAGGTGGGTATTTGGAAATTGGGGTCAGAGGGCAAAGGGCAAAGGTCACCAGCTCACTTCACTTCAAAATATAGAACATGCTTGCATTGATTATATTCACAGTCTTACTTCAACATGGCATTCAGCAAGAACTATTTCACTGTATCCTTTCAAATTGGCACAGGTTGATCACAAATTCGATGCTGAAATTATGACGAGAAAATTATGTCCGTTCCTCGGGTAACTCATGATCAGCATGAAGCAGTGTATGTATGTCAAGGGTCAAGGTCAGGCAGATGACCTATAGCAGTACTATCCAGCTGTGTTTCCAAGGCTTTAGTTTTATTTACTTTAAAAAATCATTCAACATTACTACCGTAGTTTAGTTTTATTTGAAAAATAGTACCGTAGTTATTGTATTAAGAAACTTGACCTTTGTGTTTATCAGTTGTAGCAAGGTTTGTATGGTAAGTGCATATCGTTTCAGTTCTGCAACATGCTCGTGTCAACGACTGAGGAATGTAAGAAGATGTCAATGAAGGTGATGGAGAGGAAAGAGAGAAAGAAGAAACGACCGAATACGGGAGAGCGAGCTGTCACTCCAAGAAGAGGTGAGCAGCCAATCAAATTTGTTCTCTGTGTTCGTTACTTTCGACTTCTCGTGTCTTGTAGAAAGTAGATCATGTCGGATTTAGTTTAATGTTATTGTTCTATGTTAGCAAATTTAGATTTTTGAATATTAAAAGTTTTTTAAAAAATGAAAGAAAAATACATTTAGATTTGATTGAAAAATATTAGAAGGAATATTGGTATGACTGATGTACGTTTCTTCTGGTTTATCATCAATATGATTTATCTGCAAATAAATATAATATATAATGCAGTTAGTGTCAGTATTCATTCACAATATGGAATATATTCTGAACAACAAAAAGAAAGGTTGTCGCGTATGGGTGAAATATTCCCGCAGTGACATGAAGCAATAAGTACATCAAAATTAAGTGAAACCATAAAATATATTGCTTTAACCCTCTCCCTGCTGGTCAGCAGTGACATTAAACTCCATAATCACTCGCTATTCACATCTATCTATTCCCAATTCATTAAGTACGTTTATAAGTTGAACCATGTTGCGAATCTGGATGCATATTGTTAGGTGAGGATGAAAACAAAGGCTCCAAGGCATCTCTTCATTCAAACCTATCGGCGAAATGTAAGCTGTAGTTGGAGTGCGCTAGCCAGAATACCACCCGCTCTGTGTATGACGAGTCCTCTGCTTTCTCAGATCGGGCGAGTTGTGTCGCACAGTGCATGCTTCACACACCCGGGTCCAGTCCGTAGTTAGGCAAATTAACAACGCATGCTGAGTGATTTTCAATATTTATTCTTTTTTCCTAGTAATTTAGTTGTTTGTCCTTGTAGAGGATGTTTTCATAACTAAACTTACACATCCTGCGAAGTGTGAATGGTTTAATAGGAAAATAGACATCTTACTTGGGGGGGTGGATAACATGTCAATATGCATATTTATGAGCTTCATGTGCATTATTGCATGTGCTCATGGTCTTAACTTCTGACATTAACCTTTGACCTGCTGACCTGACAGCATCCACTGTATCGCGGCGATCGTCTGTGACGTCGAATGTGTCACGTGACATGGCACTAGAAGGTATTGTTGACGTCATGATGTGGGTTTTCTTTGTTTGTGTGTCTGCACCAAATGTCAGCCATGTTTCGTGTTGGGACAAAGCGGAGCTAACCCTGTGTATTATTTCTACTTCAGATTGATTGCAACGATAATTTGTATCTGTGTTTTCAGACCAATTTCCAGAAATTTGGATTCAACCTTGTTTAGATTTTCCCTTGTTGACCATGCACTACATATAATTTGTATTCTGCCTGTGGAAAATGTAGCATGGAATTGTTTGGCTGGATTAGTGTGTATTATAGGGTTAGGAGTTAGCAAAATGGGTGGGGATTATTAACTTGTGGAAGAGATAATTGTTGGTATTAATAAAGTTTTATGATACAAGATTGGTACTGTAACTTATGTTCAGTAATATGCAGTAATTAATATAGGTTGCTGGTATGGCCTGAACGAGTACCTAGGGTTTAGTCCAGTCTATCAAAGACCCGAGGGTCTGCAAGGGAGATAACTCCATGTATCTAGAATGGAAGTTTTCAGTAATTGTATTTAAATTGAAAATGAATTACCCAAAATATAGACCTGTTCACGTGTACATTAACCATCTCCCTGCTGGATTAGGCACCAGCACTGCTCTTTAGGGCATATCTGGTTGCCTTCAGCAGGGTTAACACCTCAGTGCATCTACTAACACCTGTGTGTGTGGAGTGTAGCTATGTGCTTCAATGCTTTAACACATTAGAACACTGGTTATATTTATAAGGTAATTTCCAGAAGGATTAGGGTATCATATATGTAAATCTCTGTATATGCAGCTTACCGCGGTGATCAAGCATTGGTATGAGAAGCTTGGTAGCCGTAGGATGTAGAAGTATTTGCTATGGGGGCAGTGATGTTGTGAAGCACAGCTCTGTATGGGTATGTTGTATATAAGGTTGTGAGTTTGAGCTTAAGCTTTCCCTGTCAATACCTCGAGTACCAGTTGTTTTCATGTCAATATCATGAGTACCACTTGTCTCCATGTCAATACCTTGCATACCACATGTCAATAATGTACCATAAATGCCTATCTCTCATGTCAGTACCTCAAATACCCGTTTCTCCAACCAAAAACCTTGAGTACCCATCTGTCCATGTGAATACCCATCCTCGCACCCAGGGGTACCTTTAATTACCATATCTATGTCAATACCATATGATAACACACCACGAATACCTATCTATCTTTGTAAATACCTCGTGTAGCCATCTCTCCCATGTCAATACCTTGTGTACAATGAATACCCATATTCATGTCAATACCATACCACAACTGTCAGTACCTCTCCATGTAATACCTGGGAATACCATGTAATCGCTTCACGTCAGTACGTTTAGTATCCTTCCTCTCCATGTCAGTACCTTGAGTACCCTGGATACCCATATCCATGTTATTAATATGAGTACCTTGTCTCTAAATGTAAAACGATGTTTGCATTACTTTTGTAAAGTATTTACTCAATATAAAGTCAATAGCAATATTAAATATTGCCAGTATCCACTCATCTATTGTTTATCTACATTCAAATACATATCCTAATCCTATTGCAGTGTTACACAATCAAGACTCAATAAGATGTACAGTTACAGTATACTCCAATGATAATCCAACCTCATGGTAATAAATAATGTATCCTTTAGAGCCAGCTTTAGCGGGTGGATCTGACACAGTATAAATATCAATTAGTAACCATGATAACACTGCCTAACTCTGTTTGGACGCTAAGACGAGGCCATGGCACAGGGCTCAGTACCGTCTCTAAGGTCCGAGCGTAGTCCACCGGCGGAAGGTAACGTGTGTCATCATCACCTGTGGCTTACTGCTTCAGCTCGCAATCCTTAATATAGCAGTGCTTCAGTTTTTCTTTGCATTTGGTGACATATTTCCTATTGCTTGGAGCAGCAGTCAGGATAGCAAGCTTTGCAGGGGAGATTACTCACTGACTGAATTTTTTATTATTTTTAAAATTCTCGTTGATAGTGACTTTCAAGATTGTTTTACTTATAATATACAGCTTCCTCACCGACAAGTGCATATTAGAAGTTGCTTACAAATACGAGTATCTGCAAGGATTTACTCATAAAAATAAGTACAAGCAAGAATTTACTCACACACATAAGTGAAAGCAAGAATTTACTCACAAACATAAGGGCAATCAGGAATTTCCTCGCATACATAAGTCCAAGAAAGAATTTAGTCACATACATAAGTACAAGAAAGAATTTAGTCACATACATAAGTAGAAGAAAGAATTTACTCACAAGGTTATACTCACTAACTGGACCTTTTCGGAAAGCTGCTCACAAAATTAATTAAGTATAATGAGAAGCAATGTTGAAGGTTACAAGCTAAAATATTTTACAGAAATGCAATTCTCTTGTACAAATAAATGTATTTGCCTCATAATAGCACTGTCGTGAAGCTTTTCTTTACTACTATATCCAGGTTACTGTGTGTGTATATGGTCATTCTTTGATAGAAGTTATCAATCACTTTTGGTTATTGCAACCTACCCGATACCGAGATTATGACAATTTGTTAGTACGATTTCAAGCGCAAGCTCTAATTCTATATGGAAATTTATGAACAAAACTTTGAGTTAAGCATGAAATCATACTAAAAGAAATTTCATTATCTCGGGGCATGATCCTATGCATTTATAACTGTAATTGACTGTTAGGAGTTGATATTAGTATTACTTTGAACATTCATTTGGGCTTTCGTATCTAATCATGTGAATTTGCTATGACAATCCCAATCTAGTAAAATATAATATTTTGTTAAGTAAAATATAGACTTATTATTTACCATTACAATTCCCCATTAAACAAAACTAACATTAACATCATAAGATCTTTGGAAATCAAATGTTTGACTTTAATTAATATTCTTTATATGGAAATCCTCTATGTATTTGTATACTCCGTCATCATTTCACTGACTTGACTATACCAACATTGTCTTGTTTTAACCTTGACATGCACCAGATTTACCAATGTTGTTATTTTGCTGTGTGTTATGCACTAACAATGGCAGTATTATGAATTCATTAATATTATTAAACAATACTTACTTTTTATTTTAATTTCTGAGGTGTTCAGGAAATTGTCAAATAATATACATTGATATTGTCAGTGCTTAGAGAGATGTGGATTTCCAATGCCACAAATGAAGACATTGAATAACAGGCCAAATAGAGAATTCCCAGTAAATGTTTGTAACGGTTACTCTGACTGGCAAGACATTATTATTACCTTGAATGTGTTCCACAGTATATATTATTAAGTCTCCAAGCTTATGGTTGACAAGAACCAGGTTTACAGTGTAAAAACATACCCACCATGTGTTACCAATCTCCACCCGAGTACATGTATCTGCAGTGGTAACCATGGTAACTGATGGTGTTTGTGCCAACAGGCGAGGATGCCACTGACATATTCGCCCCACGGAAACTCCATCGGAGGACGTGTAAGGAAGTGTTAAAAATGTGTTGTGTGGAGAAGTGTTAAAAATGTGTTGTGTGAAGAAGTGTTAAAAATGTGTTGTATGGAGAAGTGTTAAAAATGTGTCATGTGGAGAAGTGTTAAACATGTGTTGTGGGGAGAAGTGTTAAACATGTGTTGTGGGGAGAAGTGTTAAACATGTGTTGTGGGGAGAAGTGTTAAAGATGTGTTGTGGGGAGGAGTGTTAAAAATGTGTTGTGTGGAGAAGTGTTAAAGATGTGTAGAGTATTAATATGTGTTGTGTGGAGAAGTGGTAATAATGTGTTGTGTGAAGAAGTGTTAATATGTGTAGTGGGGAAGTGTTGTGTGGAAAAAGTGTTATGTGAAAAAAATGCTAAAGATGTGTTGTGTGGAGAAATGTTAAAGATGTGTTGTATGGAAAAGTGTTAAAGATGTGTTGTATGGAAAAGTGTTAAAGATGTGCTGTGTGGAGAAATGTTAAAGATGTGTTGTGTGGAGAAGTGTTAAAGATGTGTTGTGTGGAGAAGTGTTAAAAGTGTGTTGCGTGGAGTATTGAGTGGTCATAGTGCGTGCATACATGTGTTGACTGTTGCCATTCCTCCTCAGTGGACCCAATACCTCCAGGGATCTGGATGTCCATTGTCTGTACTTGTCCTCTAACCCTTGTCCGTTGAATGTAGCCCAGGTATTGAGCTGCAGTGAACAAACATGTCTTGTCTTCTGAACTTTATCTTTATAGTAACATTGGTACACCAGATTTAAAGCCTCAGTTACATCTTGAGTTTACAGGTGCTATTTCTGTTTTCGTCAACAAGGTTTCCAGAATTCCTCAAATGTCATATCAAATGTGTTATTCACAAATATACAATGCAAAATATTTACAATCTTATTATTTGTGGAGTATGGCTGTGATACTATTCGCTGCACATGGGTGAACGATTTCCTCTACGACGTTGAACAATAATTCACTTAATGTGACTAGTATTTCCTCATTTGGTATAAATCACCATGTCACTCTCACTCACTCACTGAATGACATCATGTTATACTATTGTAGAAGTGTTATGCACAGAGAAATGTCAACGTTAACCTTATCACTGCTGCAGCCAACCAATGGTGCCCTCTAGAGGAGTGATTGAGTTTATAACAGGATAGAGAATGTTAAACACACTGCTTTGTCATAGCTATCCAAAGATATATATAAATACAAGGATAATATTATAAAAATATTACCATTTAGCCCACTATTGACCATAGAACATTCTATGTATACTGGCATATTATGTGTGTATGGGATATTCCTTTCAACTGTACAAAGTGTACTCGGACAGTGTTCTGTCCTGAGTTAAAAGGAACGACTCGCACACCTATTATCGTGCAAGCAAGATGGTGGCAAAGAGTGCCCTTAGACATGTGACATCACTGTGCTATCCCTGTATGGTCGGCACCACCTTGCTAGCTGGAGCAAACTGCACAGGTTCTGGACAGTGTGCAGTTGCAATCCTTTGACAAAACGGGTGTGTCCGGAGAACTCTGAACACTGTACTGCGGTGAAAGGAATGTCCCATATATGTATCCTAAATGTGTTGACCAATATCGTTTGCTGTGCTGAGAGTTCCTATCTTTTACCTTTCAGTTTCCCCTAGCAAACTGACCAGCGTTTTTCAGAGCTGACTTTTAATTAATATTCCTAGAATTAAATTAATTAATATTCCTACAATATTGATTTAGCTTGTTTTGTGCACTGCAACATATTTTCACAGAATCTTACCACTGGACTTTTGTTTTACGTTTTGCCACCATTGGTAGTGCACATTGTATTTAGCAGTAATTATCCGTTAATATATAAATACATATAAATGTATTATTAAATATTATTTTCATGGCATTAATTAATAGTTTTACTATTGTGGTTAACAATGGCTGATTTTCTTTGTTGCAATACTTATTTAATGGCACTTATTAATGAAATACTAGGTTCTTGCGCAAAATAATAACAATTTATTCCAGGTGTCAAAGCATTATCAATTTCAGAGTATATTTTATATTATATTCTTATAATTTGTTCTATTGAAATGATCTATTGAAACAATGGCTCAACAGTGTTCAAGCCTGTCGTTCTATGTACTGTTTAGACACGTTTATATTGAAATATCTGATAATGATGAATTTGGTGCAATGTCACATGAGAATTGTCGCTGTTTTATTTCAGCCGAGAGCCGAGCCTCCCATGCCTCCATACGTTCAGGTAATTTACGCTCCTAGATGTGCATGCTACGTTAAGGATCGTCGTCATTCCACTAGCCGCTCACATGGGCATTTGACCACATGACCATACGACCACGTGCTGTAGCTTCCTACGAAACACTGTACACCTACTCCATAAGGGATCAGGACACTTAGATTTAGTAGAAGCACTTCACTTGTTGTCAGAATGTTTATGCCGTGTTATAGAATTGAGAATATGAGAAAATTTTAATACAGCAGTAAGACGATTCTGGAGAACTGTTTCCATGGAAACCGTTATTTTTTAGATTTTATTTATTCGATAAGAATGGGACTTTTCCAATGGTTAAATTTACATATTCCATGCGTGAAAGATTCCCTAAGATATAAAACAATACTTCAACTGACTCAATTTACATAAATACTTTTGCTGTGGTGTCTATGTTGTTTGTTTGTTATTATATTTAAAAAAAAAAAAAAAAATGGGGTTTAGAGTAGCTTTCTAGATTCTTTCACTAATATCACGACTTGTCAGTTAAGGGCGGGAGGAAACCTGCAACATCTGTAGCGCTGAATGTTGCAGTAAACCTGCGAGCACCGGCTGGTACTGACAAGACCAACTGCACTGCCACTGTACAGACAGTGCAACCTATCAATATTGTGTGAGAAAGTTATTTCGCAAACATTGATGCCGGGCCCCCGGGGCAGGATTTGAACCTGGAACCTTTGACTCGTCCAATGTTCTACTACTGTGCTACCACCCGCCCCATGTCTATGTTGATTTTTGACAATGACAAGCAAGTTTTTTTCCAGAAATTATAGTTTTGAAGTTTCCGTGATGTATATATTTGTTTATGACGCTGTAAGATTTTACGAATTTTTCATTACCCGTACTGTTTTTTTTTGATTGGATAATGAAACATTGTCAATAAACACGTCAATTCTTCTATATAATTGTTGTGATGATCTTAGTTTAGACGTAGTTTATAGTGTTCACTGGAGGCAAGCACACTCACTGACGTGTGTATACTTGTACGTGCAAAGATGTTGTTTTAGCACATTGGTAGCTGGTCAGTCAAACAATTTCGAAGAATTGAGTTTGAATCCTTTCTGGTGATGCCCAGCACCTTCTCTGTGGCACAATCAGTGATAGATACTTACCTTTAAAACTTACTGGTTGAATAATTATACAAATAACAAATGTTTACAAATAACATGAATTTCTACTGGCCCTTACGATACCTTTAGTATTGGGAGAAATGGCCTAAGGTGTTAAAGCAAGGACTGATCATCTTTGAGACAGTCAATAATGTGTCTGAGTAGGGTATCTATGTTCTAACTGCAGCAGGATATTCCAGTGAGCTCATACTATAAAATGGTGGAAATAGGTACACGCAGACATAACAGAGATGCATCTATGAGTGAGAATTTTCCAGCATTGAGAATCATTACAAATAGCTATCAATGTGACATTCACCATTGACCAGCATATGCAGGAACATTGGGATGCAATGTTTGTATGCATAATGTGCAAGAATCATCCTTGGATTGTCTGTAATAGCTGTAGCGGTTGTCCTCCCTGTCACTAAAATATATGTACTATGATGAACACACTTTCTCGAGCCAATACATAGCCATGCTTGATTGGACCGTTTGTGACAACATATGATTGGTTGACCTATTATGTAAACATCGCGTATGGGTGAAATATTCCCGCTGCAACGTAAATACACTCATTCATTAATTCATATCATGTCGGCATCCAATCAAGCACCAGTTTGAAACAATGGAATGATGTGGTGGTCATAGTAATCTATGTTAGTGTCATAGGGAACGATCAACAGAGAAAAACCCAGACTCTATTGTGGACAAGGATTTGCTAAAATTATGAATTAAAATTAAATATTAGAAAATATGTGGCTATTATACAATATTATATTACCAATCGGAAAATAGGTTTTCATTGGCAATTTTTCTATTTTTGCATGTTTCACACACTTTGTCAATTTTCAGCCGTGCGAAGTGGATCAAAGGCCTCACTAATTAGCATTGGTACCGTGACATATCCAGGCAGACCCATTTACTTGCACTGTGGTTCTCTGGCTTACCTCCCTTTAATCACCCGCTTTATTGCCTAGGATTGTGTCAGAAATTTCCCAATAACCGTTTTTGCCTTGTTTTATTTTTTTGCCTCGGACGCTTCACCACGCAGTTACACTCATTGATATCATGATATGTTGTAGTGGGGAGAAAGCCTGTATTGTGCAGTGCAAGATGTTTTCTTCCTAAAATAGAACAATAACAATATTTAGTATGTAGGACTTTAAATTTAACCCCATCGTGCATGCTTTACTACAGCAACTAAAGGGTAAAAGGCAAAAGGGTATATCTTAGATATATCTTAGACTATAATAATGCATTTCATTGAGATGTGTATTTACGATTAATTGTAGTACTAATAATCTTATTTGTGATACAATGCTTTCATGACAGGTGTGCATTTGAGCTTGTTACTGACAAGAAACTATTTTTGTGTGTAATTATTATTATTGACATTCAATAGCACATTCTTGCAACTGTTTCTGGGTTCGCATTCAAACTACCCAATAGTGTGAACATTATTTTCAAGTTACTAAATCATCGTCTGTATAATACTAATATAATATCATAAATGTTTGTTGAACGTGGCTCATTCTATAACGTTTTGAGACATTAATATGTATTTTGAAATACCAGTAAATATTGTTATTTCTGCTTTTAAATATGTTGTTGCTATAGTAACAGGACATAATTGCTGTCATTGCAATAATCCCATTATTTTAGGAGTAGTCTATGTGAGAAATAGTACCATATATAGGTAGTATACAATTTGTTATAATAATATAAAATATGAACTATTATACAGTAAAGTAAAATCATTTTGATTCTTTATGGATTAATTTTTGTTGCATACACTCTGTGCTTTAAATATTTAATTTCGGCATTTGATGATCCTGCTATTGATTGGCCCTGGGGACTGATTTTCAATACTTTTAGAACGAATTATTTACAATGGTATTTGATTTTGGAATTGTCATTAAAATGGCAAATTATTTCTATAAATACCGGTAGATATACATATAGTTATCATAGAGTGTGTTTAAAACATTCCTTCCTCTTTTTATTGTGTCTCTGTTTCATTGTTAATACCACAGTCAGTGTAGTACACCTTAGTATGCCTAGTACACCCTAATACACCCCAGTACACATTTGTAAATTATAGATTATATTTATCTATATGATAAGTCTACAACTAATTTATGTTTGAGAAAACACTTCTACACTAAAATAATACAATGCTTTGAAGTACACCTAAAATTATTTATTGCAAACATTTCAAGAATTTCTTTATAATATTTTATATTGAAATAGCTACTATTATTCAATGACTTGTGTGTATATATCTACATCTCTGTTCTTCAGATGATATGCCCAGGCCATCACCACGGACACGCAAGGACAAAATCCAGCCCCCAGTTGTGGGCAAGCACACTCGTATCCCTGAACCGTCCAACCTCAGGGTATGTCTCATCTGTCTTCCGTCTGTCTCCTGTCTGTCTCCTGTCTGTCTCCTGTCTGTCTCATCACTCAGGCTTGTCTCTTGCATCTCTATCTCATGTGTATATATGTCTTGTAACTGTGTCTTGCATATATCTGTTTTGTGTAAGATCTGCCTCGAGTCTGTGTATCATGTCTCTGTTTCTCATGTATCATGTCTGACTTGTGTTTCTGTCTTGCATATATATTGTGTGACTCATTCTATCTAAAATCTTTGCCTCTTATCTCATATCTTTGTTGTGTTTCTATCTCATTTCTCTATCCCATGTCTGTTTGTTATGTTGTTGTTTCATGTATGCATCTCATGTCATGTCCGTGTTGTGTCTCAGTCTTGTGGCTCTTTCTCATGTATGTTTTTCTGTCAGCTGTTTACTTACCGTAGTCAGATCATGTCAAACTGTTTGAGGCTCTTCTCCTACCATAAAGAAAACAACTGTGATATAGCTGAAGTTCTGTGAAAAATACATGATTTATTATATATTTTATATTCATGTCAGGAATGGACCCACACTAAAAGCAAGGGCTGTTTCTACATCGACGAGGATGAGAATACTGGAGGTGGCCATATTATAGGGCATCAGTACAAGCTAGATCTGCCAGAAGACACCCATGTCTACATCACCATACAGCCAATCAGAATAGGAGATTCGGGTATGTGGCCTTGGATACACCATGTGACCTGGTCCAGAAATTAAGAAACTATTTTGAGTACTATTTCATTCTGAACTCAATTTGTTCACAAATCCCTATATTAAATTTGAGCTTAAACGTGAAATCATAATCAAAATATTTGGAATCTCGGGACCAGATGGTGGACTACTGGGTACATGTATTATACTGACATGTATTTCTGTCTTGTTCAGGTATGACGGCAGACGGCCCGGTGGACACAGCGTTGTACATCGTCCGTGAAGGCAGCAGCAGCGTTGACCGCGTTGTCGCGTTCACCGAACACAGAGACGGCAGAGGGGTGGGTGTGCTACTATTGCTAGACGAGATCTTTCAATGGATTCTTAGAATTCTGAGATTTTATTGCAGTATTGCCGGTAACAGGAGTCGGACATTCCTGGATGAAAGAGTGAACTGTGTGCAAGATTACCAAAGTGATGATAAACTTGATCACTCATCCAGGGTTGAACCGAGTTCACCAGCTGCTTTTCTTATTACACAGAAATACTG
>JAUTBX010063434.1:0-12655 GCA_032361465.1 Lepetodrilus tevnianus | reverse complement strand
ATTAGTGATTTCTTGTTTTTTAGCTTTGTTCATGCATACAAACAGTAACTTGGGGTTCTGTATAACCCTCTTCATTCATTTTTTGTTTTCTTTTGTGGGATTTCACTATTTCTTCACATAAGACTTACTTGGAAAATGAATCTAATGACCTGTATGCAGTCTCAGTAGAGAATCACAATGATGGTGACTTTCTTTAAGTTTGTTGTATACTAATTTAACTTCCTAACCTCCTCCTATTATTCCCAATTACTCACATCTCACTCATTTTCCTGCGATAAAAAGTTCAATACAGTACATACATTCTCATTTACTCAAAAAGGGTGGTGATGAAAATTCATCTTGGCTTTTATCCCTTTTCAAGTTTGCCCCTTAACTGTATGTACCTGTCCTCATTCTGCACCCTGTCTTTCACAATGCTCTTAACTGTCTGCGTAATATCATTTAAAAATAATACCACTGAAAAAAAAACCTGTCATAGAAAATTAAGATCTAATCATAGAAAATAGACTGACATACAATTTGAACATATATATGTCATTAAAGGAAACATTACACTTCCGAGGTATAAATAGACAAACAAGATAAAATAACATACAACTACAGTCATCACAAAAGAAGAAATGTGCAATATATATCCTTTGGAAAATGTTTCATGCTAACAACATATCCAGTATTAGTTAACAGCACAAATACCTTGGGACTGCTTTTAAAAAATAAATTGGTATCAACTAGTCTCCTTTACAAAAGGCTCATCATATAATGAACCACACTTAGCATTACTGACTTAAACCTGAAGCTTTCATGCAGATGCACCAGCAGTATTACAGCATACCAACAGGTACCATGTTCAGTCAAATTATCCATAGATGAAGCATATAAAACAAAATAATAATTACAGTAAAATCTTTATGGACGAAAAGTATATTTTCTTCCATATGTTTCTAACTCTGAATCCATCCTAATGCTTTATCCACAAGAAAACAGGCTGGTTGACACATCTGACAGCAATATAAAGATTTAAGATGACAAGAATATGCATCAACTGGGAAAGCGCTGGCAGCTGAACTAACCACAACAGACACCCCAGTCTTTTCCTACTGATCTTAGCAATGCTGACATATAAGTTAACATTAACAAAAGAGCAGGTTGAAGGAATTTGTCTAAACTTCGACAACTGTGGGTACAAAAAGGTGCACAAATTCTTCACTCATTCTTTTCTTCCCAAAAGCTCTGACTAAGCCTTCAGCCTATGATGCCAATGAATGTGACACTAACAATGGTGGCAAAGTAGTTCTGTCTAAACATTTGTTTTCCTCATGGATTTATCAATTCAGTAATATGCCAAAATCTAACAAAAACATAATATACAAGTGAAAGAGTAAACTCAATCTCCTTGCTGGATCATGGGAATCAATGTGATAATATACTTACTTCACCAAGGCACAGCTTAAGGCTGTCCTTTAAAAACTACTAAAGTCTCTGACTTGGTTCAAACTGAAACTTCACAATGACCAGGTGAGGCAAACCTTCTGAACCTGGTGTGTGAGTGGAACACTTTAGTGAATTATCCATTTCACTTATCTTTTCAGACAGCAAAATTGATACAGCAGTATATGTTTTGATGATGAAATTAGTAAGGGCTTCAAAGGTCAATACCTTATCATGCTGTCTGTGAAAATACTTAGTCTCATACAAAGTAGCCAAGTTTCAGTCATGCACCTTAGACAAATACTAACTGAGCTACACTTCCATGGAACATGGTATATGTCAGGTAGATGTGGGGTATGGTCTGACAATGATGAAAGACAGCTAACAGTTGTTTACTGCATACATGCTTGTTCTCTCAAAATACTGTCATGCTGAAGACTTTGTCCAGCCTGTTTTTGTGGATGAAATATATAAGACTAACATTAAGACTTCAAGGGAATAAAGAAAAAATGAATCACTAGTTGAAAACAAAAAAATCCTTGACTTCCACCAGAGTACTGCTTTTAAGATTCAATGAAGCCACCTTCCCTAATTAGAACATAAGAGGAAGTATGAAAAAGTATGAACAAACACAAGTACTGAAGAAAATAAATTTTTATGGGCTTAAAACTCCTGAAGATGAAAGCCAAGAGCATGATGATAAAGGCATCCACCAAGTAAATGAAAACTTTAATTTTCCAAAGAGAAGGTACCTTTAAATTCATTTTGAGTCCATGCTTTATACATCTCATTTGAAACTTAATATGAGGAAAATGATGAGTCTAGTAAGCAAGAAACCTGGACAATTATAATTCTGCATGTTAATACAGAAAATAGCTGCAGTTTAAGGTTAAACAACACCACATGCAGGACTCAACGACTACACTTACATAGATGAGTAGAGGAACTCCAGTGATTGTCTCTTGCACAGACTAGAGGCAGTGAAGAGGGAATGAAAATAACCAGGTTATTTGGTGGGGAAGATGGGTGACACCACTTGCTAATACTGATATTTTAGGGTATCATAATTTCCCATAATTCAAATACAGTTTGATACTAAGCATTTCCACTGACTGTGTTCTGGTTGATTAATGACCATTGTACATTTATGCTTACTATGTACTGTAAAATCACCTACAATCAAAAAATAGTTCCTCCAATTCAAAGTTTCAGTAATTCTTTAACACACAAATGTTTTTGACAAAAAATTGTAAGAAAGAATATAAACAACAAAGATAATTGTATAAATCTTCATTCAGACTGACTGATCATTTTTACCAGAACTAATCATCAGAATAATAAAACACCTTAAACTAACAGAAATTCTAAGGCAAGAGTAAACAAATATGCTTTGGTCAACTTACGTCTCCATGTGTTGCCTGTAGGTTGGCGGGTATGCAGTCCCTAGTCTGGCATCTGAAAGGGATATATACCAAGCTATTTTCATTTATTTTGTGTGTTCTAAAGCACATATAATTGGCTGCCAAAGAATTGTTCCCAAAGAACAATAAAGTAAATAATTTCTTTAAACAATAACCCAAGAACAGACATCAACAATCCACAACCTTTTAAAAGCATCCATCAGCATTCTTTTCACCAAAGAATACAGTACAAGCAACATGCATCTACTCTCACCACAAAACTTAAATAAGCTTCTCTAAACAATGATGCTTTTAACATCTTTTACTTCCACATACATCACAAAAGTCAAAATGCATGAGAAATTCTCTGAGGATATTCAAGGTATAGAAATTCTGATGCAAGAAAAGAATGATCATTTATGCAATTTTACATGTACATACATCCAATTAGACTTGGGATGCAAATTCTACCAAAGATGTATATCTTTACAATATTACATAATTGTTTGGTGAAATATCTACAACTACCACTGCAACTGTACACACTGGTATCTTATGTCTTAATTCTGTGCCTAACTTGCTTACCAATACAGCACTTAAGTACTTTAAAGTAACAATATTCATTACTCCCTGCTAGAATTTCTGTTTAGATATTTCTGTACCTTGTCCTTCCCACTCATCAATGTTCTACTACTTCATAAACCACATCATACCACATATATACACTTTCTTAGTTCTTCTAATATAAGCAGTGTATTAAAGCACTAGATGGATACCTTGATAATCTTGTACAAATGCATTGGTGTAGATATTAAAGAAAAATCAGTATCTACTACTATAAGAGCCTTTTCTACTACCCTGCAGTGGATCTAACACAAAAAGCCTCCTAGTTCAGCCACAAATATATCCTTAAGCCATGTTCAGTGTGTTAAAGTGAGATATGACCTGCCATGTTTACATAAGTGGGATAGCTGAGGCAGTAGCATTAAGGGCCCCTCCCACGACCTTTACCCCTCTATGAAGCCTGACTCTTTTTCTATTCATTTCACCAACATTCTGAGTCGCTCTAGTAACCTTTCATCTGCTGAACACCATGCGACTTGCATCTTTACAAGCTTACTTCTCACTCTGAGAAACTTACCATCTAACGATGTTCTCACACTAATCAGTTTCACATCTCCAGCTATGGTCTTCACTCATGATTTGATTTCAAAGCAAGGAGCGGCTGTATTTCTTGAGAACTCTGAATCTCTGAATTCTGATGCCATCCAGCTGAAGATCTATCACCCAACTGTTACCATTTTTCTTTACTTTCACCCTCTCCTAACTGAAAACTTTATGACTGCCAATCTAAATTCCTGCCATGAGGCTCTAACATAATCTCATTCTGAAGATGAAGCTCTCCAGTCTCACCTCAAAACTTGGCTCAACCTATGTCACAGTGTTGATTCAATTTCCCTCTTTTATAGATATTACTTTGGTTTCTGCTCCCATACATTACTAGGCTATATAACATCTGGCAAGCTACAGCATCATGTGATTACTGTGTGGCCACTAGTGATTTAAAGATGGCCTGGAAGTATATCTGTTTTTTACCCTTCTCTGAACAGCTTTGGAACTCTTTACACCTTCATGTCTTTCCTAATAACTATGACCTGCCCTCTTTTTAAAGGGCAAATATTTAATTTTCTCCTAAACTCCTAAAATACCTTTTTCTTTTCTCTCATTTTTCACTCTCAAACCATTTTTTGATTTTCAATTCATGCCGAACCTTGATGCAGACATTTGTCTATGACTGGAGCTACAAACACAAAAAAATCATTCTTACTTTTTCACTGTGCACTCTAGTTTGAATCGAGAACAAAACCTCTGTTCATACCACCCCACAACTCTTACCATTTCTACCTACCCTACATGATGTTAACTTGGATTTCACATCCATGGTGGTCCCATGGGCCACAGAACTCTGGGGTTTTATTCTAGCTAATGTCAGATGATTTAATTCAGGTACCTTCATACATATGCTAAGTTTATATTCTTTTCATTTACCAGTTTTCAATTCACTTTCAAATCATTTTCTAAATTTCAAATTTTCCACAACCATCCTCACTAAACTTCACTTCCAAGTACTGCACTGAATCTCATATTTAACTTCTAGTTCTTTATCATTATGATTGTTCATGTAGTCATCTCTTTTAAAACTTAAAGGTAATGTGTATCATGAATGTGTCAAACATTAAGGTAGAGGAATGATATAAAGTTGCTCCTGAAAAAAAAAAAATAGTTTCCCAGTTGTAAATTGAAGGAAAAATTCATGTTTGGTCAGGTAAGGATGAACAAGTTCTACAGGAGTTCGATGAAACATTTGGCCCCAAGAGGACCAAGCAGAATATGGACACTATCAAAGTGCAACTATATGTAGCTATCAGGCCAGGCTCATAAGACTTCTGCATACGGTTACATGTTTTAGGAGGCAACAAGTGGCCTTGTTTTTTCTCACCACATAAGAGTATTTCCTTATTGTGACCTAAAATTACTAGGAAATTCTTATTACAGACTTCTGACTTTGTATTATCCCTTCACCATATAAAATTAAAAAGGAGTCTGTAAGGATTTATTCTTAAGAGTTTCTGGATGTGGTTTACAAGCTTTACAATACTTGTGATTCCTATTAATGATGCTGAAAATACTTTGGCAACAATCTCAGACTTTTCAAAATAAAACTAGACTTTTGTAACTGCATTAACTTCTGTTTGCTGTTAATTCAGTAAAGCATTTGTAAATTCATTTCTAAATGAGGGCTAAATGATAAAAGTGCTTACAATCCAGGTGAAAGTTTGGTTCCACTACCAGTATCAACCTAAAGTGTAGTTCCCTTGTTACTTCAGAGACAGCCCCTCCCTTGCACTAACTGGTGGATATTTCATTCATGTATTGAGCTGAAACTGCAAATGTATTCCATCTAGTACTGCCTACATCAGGCAAAGCATGTACTTTCCTAACTTTTCTATACAACGTAGAATCACCCTGCCTGTTTACCATCATAAAGTCTTACACTCATATTTCTAATTCTCTAATTCATACTCAATATAATACTCACTCCAAAGCATTAAGCATACACCTAAAGCCAACATCTCTCTGGAAATGCACTCCAACATGAGACTGAAAAACAGTCACTTATTCCACACCATTAGGCAAACATCCACAACTGGACTTTCCAACAACAATTATAACTTCAAATCATGAAATAAAGTCATGGGAAACACACAAGACAGATGTTGGCTAACACCAGTTAAACTCACACAAGCAATACAATACATTTTTTCTGCGATACAACAACATAGCAATGAACTACATCACTTTATGTCTGAATACTTTGACAAAATTAAGTGCATTAAGTGCATATCTAGAGTATGAGGATTTCTTACTTATCTAAACATTGTAGTAAAACTTTCAAAATTCACTAAACAGTTGGAATAAGGCCAACACTTATTATGTTTAGCTTACCAAGTGAAAAAAAGTGCTCAAGCAATTATACTCTAAATTCTAGAGCTAAGAAACACTTAAAATAGCTATTAACAGCTACTAGAACCAGAACTCCACAGCATGCACAATCATAATGAAAAATTAATATATATGCTTTAAAACAATTAAAGTACATGAATGCAAACAAAAAAGTGAAGCCATGCAATAGCAGAGTCAGGCAGCTGATATATGCATATGTATTTCTAATGAGTATTGATACATGAGACTTATTTCTGTAAAAACAGAAATGAGATGTTGAAAAATATTTCTGCTTAGCTTGTCTGTAACAGCTTCTGAACAGCAGAAGCCAAAACTACCAAAACAAAGACACTGCCTTCTGTCTGAAGCAAATGGCTCCACAACTCTCTAATCAGCAGACAAGTGACCAAACTTCATCATTCAAGTGATAAATTATCACTGAATTCAATAATTACCAGCGTCCCAGGATGTGTCACTGACTGCACTCCAACTTATGCATTTACTGTATCAAGATATCTATCTTATTCTGAAAATGAGCAGTGGGGATGTGAAGATGGCATTCAAAATGAAGCAAGGTGGTCATTATATCATAACTTGAAGACTTACCTTAAAGCGTACTTCTGCCCAACCAATGGTCTACTGTCTGAAGTAACAGCTCTTATAATATAAACAACTAAAACTGTTGGGAAACATAAAACATCTTTAGATTTCAACTTTACAATCATGCAGTACACTAGGTATATCAAACCTGATATTTTGAAAAATCAAGGATAATCCTTACCTGTTTATACTACTGTACCTGAAGTATACTGTTTACATAAATGCATTAAAATAATGCCCATGAATTCTGAATTGATAACCTTACAAACCAGACTCTTATCTTATAAAAGGTGATGTGGCATGAGCTAAAGTATGCCCCAATCATGGCCTGAACTGGAAGGTAAAATGATGAGCTTCATAAAAGAATGAAAGAAAAAAAGATACCAGAGGGATTAATCTCAGCTCCTGAGGAGGTTATAGACCTGACTCTTGACGGCAGAAAGGTCATAAGAAGAGGGAAAGATGAAAAAGGGAGGAGAATTCTATACCTTTTCAGTACGAGGAAAGAAACAAGTAGTGTACTGTTCAATCATTATTCAGAAATATTACGTAAAAGTCGATGTGTTGTCGATGGACTGAACCAGAGTATGTGAAACATCTGGGGTAAACCATGGAAAGGTCTGCGGAGCCTGGATGTGGATAGGAAGCTGTGGTTTTGGTGCATTACACATGACAGCTAGAGACTGAATGTGAACGAATGAGGGCTTTTGTTGTGTGTTTTCCTGGCACTACCCCGCTGAAGCAGGGGGTCATACTTGTTCACCATTTCCCATGTTATCGAGACAGAGCTAGGAACAGAAGAAGAAAATGACATTTGCTCACATCCATTCTCTAGCTAACATGTAATACACCATAACCACAGCTCCAATCCATAACCAGGCCCTGCAGACCTTACCAATGGTATCCCCTGGCTGTTCCATATGCCCTGGTTTAGTCAACTGATAGCATGTCGTCCCCTGTATACTTCACACGTCTCATGTGTAAAAGAAGTTCTTTCCATAGACTTCTAGTCTCATTTCATAATGATATTGGGAAATCGCTTGTTTGACAGTGAAGGGTAAAGGCAAGTCAATGCCATCTATGGGCCAGCCTTGTAAATATGGCTGGGATATGTTTACACTGTGCATAAATGGTAACAACCAAAGTTAAGTCATTAGCTGTGGTGAAGCCATTATATCCAACCAAAACCTAAACAAGAGTTCAGTGCACCAGTGTCCTCATCTTGCTGTAATACTCAAATGTTATGAGAAATTTTAGTCCTTGAAGAAGTTCTAAAACATTTATATCTATATATGAATACATATATATACAAACAATAAAAGCCATGCAACAGCAAAGTCAAGATGGTGTTATAAATATAACTTTCACAATACAACAGAAAACATCAGTGATAGGAATGTGGTGTAGCATCAATATGCACACCAACTGATCAGTGGACATTACTTAAATGTTAAATTTACAACAGAACTTGACAGAAGCAACTACCTCTTAGGACTCCCACTTGTCACCATCACACCCACTGGGAAAGTGACCAATTTATATATTCACTGACACTGCTTAAAGCTGGTTAATAAGTTTACATCAAAACTTAAGGAAACACCACCATCTCCAACACTGAAATCTACTTCCAATGATTTGAAAAGAAAATAGGTTGTTCTGTGATTCTCTATTAAGTGGGGGAAGGATTTCTGCCTAATTGGTGAATATGTGAGGCTAATAAGCATGCTAATATGCTCAGGGATTGATGGTACAGTGAAATTTTGATATTTCCTATTGTTACATCTATTACCTGGTAAAGTGGGCATTACTTTATCTTTTCATTCATAAATCAGATAAGTTTATTAAACAAAAGTAGTTGAATTTCTCAAAAAAGATATTCTAAACACTTAACTAGTTATATATAATTTAGCATCATATTTTGATGTTGACTCTTATGCCAGATGCAATCTTTGTTAGATCAGTGTAACTGAAGAATAAGGTATTTTTCATTTAACTGCACTATCTTACATTCTACAATGGATGACCCCTAAGGAGTCTTTATAAAATTGGATTTAGTGTATATCTTTAAGGCTGGCAGCTAAGGAAGTTGTCATTTATCAAATGTTTTATTTAAAGATTTATGATGCATAAATCAATGTGCATTCATGATATGAAAATCTAAAATAAAAAATGAATACATGGACATCTATATTAATCTACCTACATTGCCCAAGGACTTCAAGGATAAGTGATAAATCTCCATTATGTGATCAATAGCAACCTTTAAAGTAAGGAAAGATATCTAAAATAATTTTATGGATGGCAAATTATTGAAGAGGTCTCAAGTTTTCCACAACAAAGTATACACAAATGAGGAACTGCTAGGTAAAAAGACACCTCCAAGTAAGATATTACAACTACAGAAAGCTATAACAACATTATACTGAATACAGAATAATCCAAGAATGTATTTATGAAAGATGATATCCAGTGCAGAGAGGCACTGAGTCGTCTCAGATGTCTATCTACCTATCTATCATCTTTAACACTGTTCCCATACACATGGGGTAGATTGTGTACAAGGAGGCTTTTAGTTAACTCATATCTTATTTTGATATATCCTGAAACCTTGTTTTCTTAGATGAACTAGTAAAATTACTTGGAGAACCTACAAAAACAATAAAATAATGCTTGGGGACAAGCCTTCACACCAAATGAAGAATTATGTTACCAAGTGTGGATGATTATTATCTACTGATGACTGAGTTCTATGATGCTTGTGATTATGCCTATCAATGGTAAACGATAATGAAATGCTTGGAAAAGTTGTTCATGGAAGTATAAATGATATATATTTTCAGTTTTTTAGAGACTGCTTTCATTAAATGTTGAAAAACAAAATTCCATGGAGAAAAATGTGAGTTAACAATTTGACTGCTATCAGTATGGGACATGAAAATAATGCATAATGGGAGGTGAAGGGAAGCATAAAATTTCTTTGTAAGAACTAACGAAGGGAAGGTGGAGGGACAAGTGCGAGCAAAAGCGGCGTGACGTACTGCTGTTATATGCATAATGGTTTGTCTGCTGCATACGGACATCTCGATGAGGGCCATTAGCACCCAGCATGGGAGGCGTCACAATATGAGGAAGCCTCTTACTTGTCTGCGGGGAAGAAGAGAGGGAGTTGGAGGGCGGTTGTGTTAACTCCCGAGATGACCGGGATGATAATGACTCACTAGAACTGCTTGTGCTCTGAACTCCATCACTTCGATCTGGGGAAAAAGAGGAAAATTATTTCTAAAAGATAATCATATGATGCAGTCAGTCTTTGCAAAAACTAACAAAGCTTAATACCAAGTTAGATAAACAAACAGTGTCAGCAAGTTTTACTAATTCATTTTACAAGATACAAAGTTCTAAAAACATTCCATGCATGTATGATTTCATTCTTAATTCCCTCTCTTGCTGTGGCAAGGAAGCATCTGGAACAAATGAACAATGGCATTTCCACAGATCCACTCCCTAGCAGTCATGTACAATATACTGAAACCCCAGCCAACCACTCACAGATAAGTCTGACAGACTATACCATGGTTTACCTCGACTCCTTGACACTTCATATTCCCTGAATCAACCAACTGGTAGAAAGGTGCTCCCATTCATTCTATCTCATGCACACTATTTACCCTCCTGAATGCTCAGGTCATGATAACTAAAAGCCTCCTTGAAGCAGGCCTGCATCCCATCACTCTAAGACTTGTATGTACACCTTGCTTTCCACACCATCCTTAAAAATGATTAAACAACCATGGTAACATTACTCATTCTTGATGGACACCAGCCTTCACTGGGAACCATTCATCCTCCTCTTTCTACTTGCATAGATTTCCCATATTTTTAGTAAAAAATTCCTCAGTGAATTTAATAACTTTCCAATAACCCCAAATACTCATGTCATGAACCCACAAGGCTTCTACGTCAACCCTACCATATGTATTCACCAGATTCATACAAGGCTCAATCATCTGTTCCTGACACTACTTTACTACAGCAGAGAAGGTAAAAATGCATGAAGAAGTTGGGGAATTTGTTTCAGCCCCAATATTCACATTTCCATCTCACAAATCAAAACATAAGATCATTCATTATACATAAAATAATGCATTCCTTGTAATGATAAGAGCTTGTGACCTAATGCAGGGGCCATGGATGATTGCGAGGAGGTGACAGAGTCTAGTGTGATTGTGATGGGAGCTGACTATCTAGTGCTTCAATATATCAGCTTATTTTATATTCACATTAGTTTTTACTTGTTCATTCTTGATATTCAAGATATGGTTCAATATGATACAGGCCACAGTGCCAATGGGTTACAATCACAGTGCATACTTGCCAATTTTTCTTTTAACTAATTTCACAATAAAAGGAAAAGTAAACATTTGTAAATATCAGAGATTAGATCTAACTGATTTGGAAATTGAAAAGCACCAGAATGTATGGTTATTCTGTGCTTCTTAACACAAAAAAGATATCTAAAAACTTAAAACGATATACCTGAGATTATATCTTTTAACTTCCTTTAACAAATTTATCATTCTTCTTACATAAGCATCATTGTCCAAAGTTTCCCCGATACTATTATTCCTTCTATTGTCATCATATAATTCATATTTCAATGTGAGACTCCTATACTTTTGGTATTCTGTCAATACATAATCCACAGTACAACAATACTACAATTGTAGGGATTAAACACTGGGGCAGATCAGCTTTCCATCAAGTGTTTACGTGTCGACATCTATGTGTACAATGGATCTTCAGTTGAGATAGAAGTTTTCTCACAATAACAGTTCTTGCAGAAAGATGTACTCCATATTTCAACATTAGTCTATCTGCTGTAATTTGTTATTCTTTTTGGCTTACAATTCCCAACCAACTTACCATTTTCATTTAAAACATTTATCTATTCTGCTTATAAAGTCATTTGAGGTATAAGTCTAGATATAGTTGCTTTAGTCCCCGCATCTATTTTTTCATTACTGCCTACATCAAAGTGTCCAAAACACCTGCAGACTTCTGTACTTATATGCTTTGAGTGGATTCTAACAATCCAATCTTGATCTTGCTGAACTATTTGATGCACTGCTGCATAGTGTGATATGGCTTGGAGTGCACTCAGAGAATTGGAGTAGACTAAATTTCTTTTTAGGAGACTGTTCAATCAATTAGTACACCCAGAATACTATACAGTTATGCAATAAATATGGAACATCCTCTTACTAGTATTTATAATTGAAACTCTTTTTCAGTAACTATGGCAAATCCTACAACTTCACACATTTTAAGCCACCAGTTAACAATTTTACTCCGCATAAAAATATCATGATGAAGGACTTTGTTTTTGTTATTACAGATGTAAAATTGCTGTCTTTTCATTCAACCTTTATTTCTAAGCCACACTGATGTGGTCTACAGTGAATCATTCTTTCAGTGATGCAATGACAGAACAACTAGAGACCATAATATGAAGTTAAGCAAGAATTGTTAAAAGATGTACAGAAGTACTTTCATGGCATGACTGCTCAAGAATGGATGTGAGTGTATGAGGCCTTTCTTCATCTGTTCATGGCATTAATGTTGGAAATGGCAAGAGAGTATCAAAGAATTAGTGATTTCTTGTTTTTTAGCTTTGTTCATGCATACAAACAGTAACTTGGGGTTCTGTATAACCCTCTTCATTC
>JAUTBX010063323.1:0-12660 GCA_032361465.1 Lepetodrilus tevnianus | reverse complement strand
TTGTTCTTTTTGTTCTTCCTCTTGTTCTTGTTTCTTCCTCTTGTTCTTTTTGTTCCTCTTCTTGTTCTTTTTGTTCTTCCTCTTGTTCTTGTTTCTTCCCCTTGTTCTTTTTGTTCTTCTTCTTGTTCTTGTTTCTTCCTCTTGTTAATTTTGTTCTTCCTCTTGTTCTTGTTTCTTCCTCTTGTTCTTTTTGTTCTTCCTCTTGTTCTTGTTTCTTCCTCTTGTTCTTTTTGTTCTTCCTCTTGTTCTTTTTGTTCTTCCTCTTGTTCTTGTTTCTTCCTCTTGTTCTTTTTGTTCTTCTCTTGTTCTTTTTGTTCTTCCTCTTGTTCTTTTTGTTCTTCTCTTGTTCTTTTTGTTCTTCCTCTTGTTCTTTTTGTT
This sequence comes from Lepetodrilus tevnianus, assembly GCA_032361465.1. NCBI lineage: Eukaryota > Metazoa > Mollusca > Gastropoda > Lepetellida > Lepetodrilidae > Lepetodrilus > Lepetodrilus tevnianus. Next base: position 12,282 of record JAUTBX010063323.1, on the reverse strand, counting down.
CTTCCTCTTGTTATTGTTTCTTCCTCTTGTTCTTGTTTCTTCCTCTTGTTCTTGTTCCTCTTCTTGTTCTTTTTGTTCTTCCTCTTGTTCTTTTTGTTCTTCCTCTTGTTCTTTTTGTTCTTCCTCTTGTTCTTGTTCCTCTTCTTGTTCTTTTTGTTCTTCCTCTTGTTCTTTTTATTCTTCCTCTTGTTCTTGTTTCTTCCTCTTGTTCTTGTTTCTTCTCTTGTTATTTTTGTTCTTCTACTTGTTGTTGTTGTTGTTTTCTTCTTCTTCATGGTGGATACTAGGATGTAATAGAATAAGAATATAACAAGATGAAGAGAAAACAAAATCAAACACTTATTTTACATATGGCTATATTTTTCTTGTGTTATCCATTTTCTCTCATTCATTCATTCACTTTCTATTACAGAGCACTGTGTAACGGTGGATGGCGCGCTCTACAAATGCACATATTTAATATTATTACTATTATTATTATTATTATTATTATTATTATTATTATTATTCGTCTCATTATTATTAGATATTTCTTCTTCAGTATAGTCCACTTACATGTTATTATATTTTCCCATATTAAACACACAAATAAAATGCGACAATTTATAAATCTCACAAAAGGAACCACATTGTTTTGATAACTTTAACAGCGCCAGATGGTGAAATAATTTCTAGTTCTCCTTACACCCCACTTCTAATGTGCTTTGGTTATTTTTGAGTAAAACTGTGAAGTAAATTTCAATTAAGAGCATGTCTCAAGTTAAATTTACCATAAAATATAATCGTGACAACAGGTTAAGTAAACAAGTTCCGAATGCAAAACATTCGGAGTGAAGCCAAATATTACTTACTTGATACGTATATGTATTTACCCAGTGCGACTCTCAAATGCTAAAGTTTAAACTTTTCCAACCTCAGTTTTTTCAACACGAATCTCAAATTGCTTAAAACTCCATCATATTTTCAAACTTATAAAAATCACTTTGATATTATCGTCAGTTTATTTATTTAGCTTCGCTAAGTCGTTCGGGAGCTGTGAGAAATCCTCGCTTCGAGGGACTATTTCGTTTCAAAACAGGTATCGGAATTACAAGCGGTTTCAGTTTTCTCGTTTTCTCTTTTCCCACCGGGATCCCTAGTTCAGACAAGTGTAGCAGTCGTCATATATCCTTACTTTGAAGATATGTGGGATTCCATCATCACGTCTCTATAAGTTAGTTTCTATAACTCTTGTCATCACCGATCGTATCTGAATAACGCACACTATGACAGCAACACACTGGGTAGACTGTAACGTTTTCCTAATGACAAAATCAGATGTACTTTGAGACTTTTATGTAGATCCACTCCAAGTGCTATGCGAACAATAATATTAACGTGGGTAATTCTGAAAGCTTTTCACATAAAGTATTTGATTCTTATTGTATAAACTTTATCGGAATGTGTATTATTATTTCGATTTATTCTTTGGCTTAGTAAAAAACAAACCAAGAAGATGTAATAAGTCAAATTGTCCTTGGATTCATTTTAGAACAATACAATGAAACAATCTCAAATAAACTAATTATTCACTATTCTGTAATTATTCAGCAATTATTGATTAATTACTCGTACAATGAAAACAATATGTTCATATAATTATGAACTATAGAATGAATACAACTTCGATTAACCAATTTCATGTTGAAAAATTATGTAACACTTCTAGATACATTTTCTGTTATTGACGTGTGATATGATGAGAAACTTGATCTATCTGTGTGTTGTAAGACTCCTAGACGACTATATTAACTTCCTAGAACTATTGCAAAATGTTGTTTTCCCCTGACGTATACTAATCACGTGATGCTAGTATTATAGTATATTTTCTTGGAAAAGTACGTTTTCCAGTAAACATAGATAAAAAAAACATCCTGTTAAATTTGCCATTGACCATCACCTATATTACATTCCTACGTCCGCTGACGAAAATAGTGATAGTCCAGTTTGACTTTGATCGATTCACACTGTGACTTTCCAAGGATAACGAAGTTGTTTTTGATGTTCTGTTTGATAAGATGTTCGTTACTTAGCCCTAGGTTCATAAACTAACAAAACTAGACACGACACCCAAGACCCAAATGTAATAGCGTTTGCTATAAGACGTTCGTTTCTTAGCCACAAGTTTGCAAAACTATAACATAACTAAACAAATAACGAAACCAAATTTAAATAGCAAAATCTCTTTATCTGTTTAAATATAAATATAATATACATGCACAAGTAGCGCCAGTTATATATTTTACACGGTACAAGTCGTTGTTTGTGCGTTATATCTTACTTCATAGTTGTTACTCGTTATCTTCTAAAGTAATATAAGCGATAAGCAAATTGCCGTGAGGTAATTTAAAACTGAGAAATCACTCATTCACCCAACACGTGCGTTGCTTAAAGTTGGGATTTTCCTTTCAGGAAAAACCATCAAGCAATTTTAACTTTCTAATATGCGTCGCGACGTCTCTTGAAAATCTTCACATTCTGTCGCGTTGTAATAATTAATGGTTTGTATAATGTAGACGTCACACGTCTGTATACTCTGCAGTCATCTGTGCAATTTACGTTTCGTGGGAACACAACGACACATCAAGGATATACTGAGTTTACAAATGACAGTATTTCTGGAACATATCCCACTGGTCACGTTTGTATTGGTCATCGGTCAGAATAACCTCATTTCCGTTTTCCTTGCCTATGAATTTCCAAATATTTATTTTTGATTTTTGATTGATACACGATTAACGACTTTTCCCAAAACGGCTTGGGTAACTATCTCGACTCGCACGTCAAACATAAGAGCCGATAAACTCGTAAACAATCTCGTACTAATTACTTTGTTGGCATACAGAATAGCACGTGATGCGATAGTTTACGCTATAGGCCCCAGACAAGGAAAGCCTATACATCCTCACTCCTTCCATAATACGTGTCCATCAAATCTAATTTTTCACCTATCCAGATCCCTTAGATAAAGACCAACACAAGGACTTCACCATTGGTCCATGAAGCACGACTTGAATCCTCTTTCAACAAGGCCTAATTGGCATCTCTCGTCTTCAAATGGCGCGGAAACCATGTGCGAGCGCTTGGCGCGCGAGTCGAGATTCTTTCTGGGAATTTGGCACCGGGTTTTGGTCGCCTGGCTGCTCCACTGCCAATGATTGACATGCAGAAATCGGGGGAGTATCTGAGAACCACGGCGTTCCTCTGGTAGCGTGGGAATCGTTCTCCAGAGCGTCCTCAGTCTCAGATCACCATCAGCCTAAACCACGCTCAATCCAAATATGTTTTTCATTTCAATGCTGATGGTGGCGATAAGAACCTCTGTTCTGGTTTCTGTCAGCAGCAAAGGGAGGAGGAGGAGGAGGAGGAAGAGGTGGAGGAGGTGGAGGTGGGAGGCGCTGCTCTGTACTCATCGCAGCGCGTGTTGATGTAGGATTACTGGCGGTGATGTAATGGTTTGTTTGAAGACATGTTGGTGCCTATGCCTACCTTCGCTGAGAGGAGCTGACAGGTGGATGACAACGTTGAAGACTACCAGGAGGATTCGCTCGTTGGTGGTTCTGTATAACCTGAGTGGTAACAGAACAGAACATTGTTTTAGATTGCATTGTAGTAGTGTTTGATTGCGTGTGGTTATTATCTTAATACTGACCATTATTCTCACAACATTTATTTTATTTGTGTGTTTGTGACAGTGTGTTTGTGTGTGTATGTATGTATCTCTCTCTTTTCTTTCTCTCTCTTTCTCTCTCTCCACCCCCCCCCCCTCTCTCTCTCCGTGTACATTCACATTTAAATTAGATCTGAGAACAGAATAATATATTGAATAAATTGTGTAGTTGAATTCAAACAGTACACAAACATAACTAATTTTCAAACACACACGCCAAATACATGTAGCATTAATATTAAAATGAAAGCAGTAGTCTATCGTGGAACTATTATATACAGTACACATACAATACGTCTATTATATAAGCATAAACCAATATGCAACTTTAGTAAACTTTAGTAAACTATACTAGTTAATATTTAACACGATTTAATTTGAATCAAAATGAAATAATATTTGTTGATCCAAGTGCCATCGACATTATGGGTTCGAATCACAGATGTATACATAGTACGGCGATCATTCATGATCCTTAACCTCACACATCGCGCCGTGATACGACCGTATCGAATATCCAGCCCCTACAACATAAGGCAACCATGAAACAGAATATTTATATAAATAGTATTGATTACCATACTGAAATCGTTAAATCATGGTGTCGTTGTATACACTAAATAACATAATTTTTTAATGCAAATTAAGATTCCATCTTGAATCTTTAAATCTGTTGATTTTGTTTAACGACATCCACTTGTATTTATGTTGGAATTATGGTGAAATGTTTTGCTGTACTCTATTTCGCAACATACAAAGCATATGTCGTGGTGTATCAGCAACACCCAAACAATTGAAAGAGATAGTCTTCATTAAATCATGTGAAGTTCCCTACCAAAAAAACATACATCCTGACCTGATGAACGATTATAATCTCACAAGATCTTAAAACAAACAATTTATAATGAAAATTGCTACAGTCATGAAGTGTGTGTGGTTTTTTTCTGTCTCGCACGTGCATTTCTAGATTAACTAGCGATCTTTCTTTAGCGGTTTGCAGAAGACATTCAATAAAACATTCTCCGAGAGTTCTTCCCCCCTGCCGCGTGGGAGCATTCCTTGCTTGCTGCTGTCGAAGCGAGTTAACGCATAGGCCAATTTATCAAGTGTCTTCTTTGGCAGGTGTTGTCGATTTCACAGAATGTAATTGCTCCCAGACGCGCTTGTTTAGACACATGCTAACCATGTTAATTTCTGTTTTTGATGGCCTATTTCACGCTAGTTTGGACTATCTTGCGAGGTGAAAGCGTAAGAGCACACGATGGTAAAGTCGAAGGTATTCCAAGTGCACCTTTCTTTGGCATCGTATCGGGAGGTATCATCTATTATGCACAATGAGTCCTATTGTCAGGAGAACAGAATAGGGGGAAAACAACGGAAATAATAATAGAATAACGCTCACAGGTGCAAATAGACTAATTTTATAATCAGAATGGAAATTAATTTCGTAAATCCATGCATATTACAACATATTATATATACATCTATAGCTATTTCACACTAACTGCTCTTAATATTTAACAATATTCCAAATCCAAATATGTAGACCATTAATATCAGGTTATTACAATATTCATAAAAAAACATGGGCGGTGAACTAGAAAAAAAATAATTTCGAAAAAACCCAAGAAGGTTCACCAATTAAAACTTCAAATATGTTTTGGGTTATATCCTGTAATATAAATAGCCTCTTTTTTATTCCTGTTCTGTTATTGCTTTTCGTGATCTTACTTGTCGCAAGGGCAGATAATCCGATAAGTCTATCTAGGACGGAAGTAAATTTGCCAACAGCTATATGCATCTTATCTAAAATTATAAACGACGGCATTCGTCATGGGAACAAGGAATGGCATATTCTATATGCAACATGTACTTACAACATAAACATAATGTCAGCTGATTTATATACAATAAAATGGGCGAAATTTAAACATCCGTGCGAATCGAGTCCAATATTTTATAAATATTTCTGTCGCATTTGTAGGATATACGTTATTAAAGGAAACTGACACTTGTGACATTTTAATCAACTAAAGTATATATGCATGTTCAAACGTCATATGCTAAAGATTAGCATCTTCATTAAATGTGTTGGACTTTGATATTGAGCAGTTTAAAGCATACACTTTGAATATTATGTATATATATACATGTATATGCGAATGTTTCTCATTATAAATTTCGTCCATGGTTACGCACTGTTCACAATTTGAAATAAAACAGAGCTCGTATCAAGTGTACAAATTATCGCCACGCACACGTGCACATATCCGAGTTACCTTTGGATAATGAGCGGGTGAAAGCACCGGTGTAATTCGTCATTAATTGCCAGGCGAATTAGCTTTATCTTTCCGGAAATGGCCCTCTCCACCCGCCCTGACCCCAAAGGTGAGCGAACGTCATCAAGAATGTCAATGAGTTATCATGCAACACTTGTACTCATCCCGAGCACCGAAGGGATCGAGTTCTCAAAGCAGGGTTCATTTCACATAAACAAGATCGTAAGATCCGGAAAGAAGAAGAGGAGGAGGAAGAAGAAGAAGAAGAAGAGGATAAGAAGAGAAGAAGAAGAAGAAGACAGTGAGTAGAAGAAAATAAGAAGAAGAGGAAGCAGATGGAAAAGAAGCAGATGGAGAAGAAGAAGACGAAGAGAAAGAAGAGAAGAAGAAGAAGAAGAAAGAAAGAAAGAAAGAACACACAGGAGATGAGTAGAAGAAGACACAATAAATATAATTTCTGTTTATATTGAAGCAATCTCGTTACGACCAAGAGAGCGAGCATTGCTCTGGGATTTCAAAGGCATGACTACACAGAGATGAAGTTTAAGTTTCTTGTAACTGGATATGTTCTAGTGACGAATCTCGACACAATGTCGCCCTTGTGTTCTTCAGACGTGTTAGACGTCTTGTGTTCACAGTTTTCGTGCTTATCTGTAGTGTCATCAAGGCCGTAGCCAATAAACCGAAAAACATACGAGAGATAGAGAAAGTAAGCCATATCTACTCGTGTTGAATCACCATTGTGTCTCCGCTCGTCTTCTTGACTTCATTGGCTCTCCACAGGCATTGTGTGGGATAAATGAATCAACTGATTGTATCGTCATAATTTGCAATCTATTATCTGATAGTTGCTGTTTAGCAAGAACATGTTAGTGAGTGTAATTTTAAAACTGTCGAGATGACTGATGGATCAGCGTTCTGTCAAAGAGTTGGCGCCATTCTCATTGTCAGTTATAAGAAATGAAAAAGTCAAATTCAATTATATACATTAAACCCAAATTAAAAATAATCCAAACCATTTAGCGTGTTTAGATTTCCGTAGAATTCCATTACACAGTTGAAGTGCTTGTTGCTATGCTCAATGTGCGGAGTGCAATACGCTCATAGAGGGCGCGCAGGTGCACATTGCGCGAACGTATGAATGCGCATAACACGTGCTATGTAATCGGCTTGTTTACACGTATGTGTAAGCCCCAAAACGAAGCCTGTTCGATCCCGGGTTACGTGTTTGACGTTCTAACATTGTATTGTGCATTTGTAACATTATTCGTATTCTACAGCATACATTACGTAGCTCCCTACGTACACAAATATTTGCAGATCATATTTTATGTGTAACCTATTTGTTTGATTAGGTAAAATTTAATTTCAATACTTAAATTTTGGTTTTATTGATATTTTCTTTACTGTTATCTTTCTTCAAACGCATATGCGTAAATAATGTGTAAATGACTAAATAATGAAAATGAATGGTAAATTCTGAAATATTTGAAGATTATTTTCTTTTCAAACGTATCGTATTCATGAAAGTCTGGATGAGTAAACGCTTGTTCAAAACAAATTAACCGTTAAAAAACCCGCGCGAGTTTACCATAAAACATCAGCTATGTTTATGCATCTTCTGTGACAAATCTTAACTCGTTTCATTGCGTTTCTCCAGAAGTCTTTTAACGAAGCTTTCCTAAATTGATTTCAGATGTGAAGAGATTTTTTCCCCGTTTCAATTTTTTTCACGGTCATTTGAGAGCGCTCTCTGTATATCTGACTGTAACTCGTAAACTAAGAAGATATTTTTGTTATTACACAAGGTGCGGTTATACGCATGTGTTATGTTACTCTCATAAATTTCCCTATAAACTTCGCGATCGGACTTTCTATACTGTAGATCAACACTAATAGTAAGTGACAACGAGTGCAGAGCGGGTAACGGAGTATACGTAATATGAATATAAGTATGTTTGTGCTAGATTCATTAACTTAAATCTGACCCGACATTTCTCAGATTGATCGTGTGTGTTCTGATGGTGTTTACAAAATACCAAGTTCCCATACACCAGGAAAAGATAGTCCGTGTCAGACCCAATTCCCATATCGTAGTGCACATGATAACCTTCTATAGCTCTGGACACGGCAGCTTGTGTTGTATACTGCCCAGGCAGCTGAGAAGTAACACACACTGTGATCCATTGACCATAATAGTTAATAATGTACATAACGATATTATGATATCCCATTATATAGATACTTGTTGTTATTATTATTATTATTATTATTTTTAATTCCTATTCAACATACCTGGCCATGGAAAGTTAAGTAACTCTAGATTTCTGTGGAATCTGAGCTTACAATATGTTGGTGACTTCTTTCACAAGTATCATACTACTAATCAGCAATGGAATTGGTATACACATGCCTTATACGGTGAATTAAGTTAAATACGACTATGCAGCTATATATTCGTGGACGTTAGCTCTTTGGGGTATGACTGGTTAATGACTTAATTCACACAGGCTGGATTATATTTTCAGGTATTCTATTTGAATATCCTAATAAGTTTTCAAAGACTGATTTCTGGTTTATAATAACAACAACAACAGCACCAGCAGCAACAACAAAAATAACACTATTAATCAAAATAATAATTTAGCAATAATAATAATAATAATAATAGTAATAGTAATAATAATAGTAATAATAATAATAGTAGTAGTAGTAGTAGTAGTAGTAGTAGTAGTAGTAGTAGAAGAAGTAGTAGTAGTAGTAGTAGCATCATCAGTAGTATTAGTTTTTTAAAACAATATTTATTTCAGAAATACTTCCGGGATTCACGAACATCCAACTTAATGTCTATCTGAACATGTCTCCCGGTTTCACATACAATGATTACAAGACACGATAGACACGACAAAACAAACGTGTTACATGGAGGTTTGCGGAGAGCAGGTTGTTGAAATATAAATATAATATTTATTTACTTTTTATTTGGAAATCTGTTGCTTTTAGTTAAATAGTAGTAGTAGCAGCAGTAGTAGTAGTAGCAGTAGTAGTAGTAGTAGCAGCAGCAGTAATAGCAGTAGTAGTAGTAGTAGTAGTAGTAGTAGTAGCAGCAGCAGCAGTAGTAGCGGCAGCAATAACAACAACAACAACAACAACACTATCATCACCACCAATAACAACTAAAAAATATATAAACATAATAATAAAAACAATAATGTTATTGAAATTATATGGCAAAACACACATAGCATTGACTCATTCATGACTCTAACCCGGATGTAAAGTTGCATGTCATGAGTCCGTGATACAGTGCTCTGGACGAGTGTCTGACCACGGTCACTCACGGACTTCCTGACCCGCCACCGTGACCGGTATGACGACATGACTCACAGCTTTCGTACCGTCTTTAACGACAATATACCACTCGAGATCATTTCCGACGATGAGTTGCACATTACAACCACCACGTCACGTAGCCGTGACTTTCCTGTCTTCATGATAGATACCATAATAGATTCGAGCGTACGTGCACATAGTCTAACACTCACTTGAATCAGGAACCGCAACTGGACCCAAACTTTACATGAACATTAATATTATTTGAGTTGACGTGTCTTGTGACCAAACATAGAAATGGAGATAGAAATGCTTATTAATAGAATCAACTCTACGTAGTTACGCATATAGAATCTAGTGCAATCATGCATTGTAGTGGGTCAGGTAGATTTTGACTACCACCGGATGTAGCAAAACTAGACTAGTATCAATCTGTTCAGTTATACTGTAGTGACACAGTGTACGTCCTCTGCATATTTCTGTATAATATATATATACAGTACTACTAACACATTTAAGCATCAGTAGCCTTATTCATGTATTCTCGAAACGTTCGTACGAACTTCTTAGCCTAAGATCTGTTTTTAACCGTTCTTATAGTATATTCTTAGCTTACTATAAAAAACTTCGTAATAACGTTGCAATACTAGGTCCCGCATATCTGTGGACTTGCTGCGTTATCCGTCTTACTCGTAGTACACGTATTTCCAACACTACCTATCTATCTTTAAAAACATACTATGTAACCCTTGGCTGGTGTTTTCAGTTCATCTCTATCGCTAGCGGGCAAGCCCCTTTTTATTGTTCCTTATCCATCACGGCAGTAATAAACAGATATAAACACAATCTCCGTGACGGTGGGATGAAATGAAATTGTAAACAGCAACTGACCGATGCTTCACTTGATGATGGTTAGGTCACGTGACTTGGTGGTCTTTGGAGACATGGGTCAGAGGTCGTGATGACTTATAGGGTAGTGGGGAAGGTAAGACTGTCACCTTAAACTATAAACTTGGGTGGGGGTAACGAGGTAACGACAGACGCCAATTTTCAACAATTGTTTTACGACATGCCGTTCATCGCTTCTGCCACTGTCTATATCTCGCGTCCGACGAGATTGGTCGAGAGCAATCACTCGCGGAGTAATACGGCGTCAAGGGAAAGTTTACCCCAATCTAACTTGTTTATATTATCTGCCTCATCGCATATCATTTCGCGTTCATTGTTTTAACACAAGTTGTTTACATCCAGAGTTCCCACGGTATGAAGTCCTTCGAGATTGTTCGAGGTTATGCAAACCTGAGTCCCCGCTCGGGCATCCATACCTACCCCCCGCGGACTGATACAACGCCTCGCAACTCATTTATGACCCCGCGCGAGATGACCTATTTTTTTGACGTCCGAGTTATCTCAGATTATGTCCTAGATGCCAGAAAACAACCGAAGATAAATAATTAAAACAAGTAAATCTGTTTTTGTTTACGATATGCACAAGATAATAAACCCAATATGTGTTTATGTTTCCACTGTCCTTGTCTAAAAATGGCATTTGCTAAATGTAAGTCCATATTTTATAAGTTTACCGGCTTGATTGTTATCGTCTAAGCGGACCTATCAGTCATGTCACGAGTAACAGTTAGATTAATAATAAGCCTTGATCGACGACATGTTCGTGTATTCAGCACGTCTAGAGCCACACTCTTCTTCTATTGTCAAAGACTAAATTAACAGTACGAACATGACAGCATACACGACCAGGATACTTTACACGCACTCGCACAATGTAACATTATTTGAGACGGGAGAAGGAAATAAAAACACAACGTGACCATTGCAAATATTGCTTAGTATTAGACATATTTAGTCTATACATATATTTTTGACAAGAGGTTTTCAACGCATATACTAAAAACAACAGGAAAATGGTAAATAACATGTTACCCAAATCTACATACATTTAGCACGTCTTTACAAATGATTTATTTAACCAGCTATTTATTCGTCGTGTCCTAATGTTTTAATATTTAATTGAAACCTTTCACATGATCAATATAAACTTTAGTATATATATATCAGTAATATATCTCACAACCAGGCATTTCCTCGTTCACTGATTCATATCTCCACGAGTTATTTCCGCTTACTATACTAGAATCTAAGAAACTATTATAGTAAATTATTAAAGTTAAAAACAGGTAAATCCAAGGAGCTGTCGAGTAATATATCCTGCACATTAATTCACACCTCAGAAGAGTGATATGGACCTTCTCCGTACACTACAGAGCGGTGAAACAGTTGTTGTATGTAGAATTGCAATACCCACGTATATAATTTAGTTCAGATTTAGTCTACAATTGTATTCGATATTATATGAATGTATGCCTTTAAATCAACGCAATACAATACATTAAAATACAAAACACTACAAAATCTATTTTTTTTGTATGCACGTGCACATCCGGTTCCGGTGCGGCGTACCCGGAAGTGAACTGTCCACAGGTCGGTTGAGTCGACTCGATGAACATATTGTGTATCAAAGTAGAAATGTCACCACGTTTAAAAACATTATTCTTTCGGAGCTTCCCTTATATCCGTTACAGTCGCACCCATGTGGTACGGTACACTTAGGAAATAACCTCCCAAATCGCCTGCAAGAAAACTGTCTTTAGTTGCGTGCGCCATAGCCTACAGTGTACCTGAATCAATATATGATCCAATATCTCTCAAGTAAAGCAACCCGTTGTAACAAATATAGATATGTATTGCAGTCGGTAAAAAGTTGGCATGTTTATACAAACCGGAACACGTGTTAGGGCGATTCCGCTATTTGGTGTGTGTGTGTGTGTGTGTGTGTGTGTGTGTGTATGTATGTGCGTATGTGTGTTGCGTGTGAATGCGTGTAATTGTGTATGAGAGAGAGAGAGATAGAGTTGATGGGGTTGGGGGGGGGGGGGGGGGGGT
>JAUTBX010063322.1:0-23635 GCA_032361465.1 Lepetodrilus tevnianus | reverse complement strand
TTTTAGATATCTTGATATTTTTTTGCATAATTGTAATGGGGAATGAATGAAGAAATTGATTATAACAATAACTCAATTAATTTTTTTTGGGACAAGTGACTGAATTTGCTGTGCTGGGTCACATATGTTCTTTAAAAAAAATACTATAAAATAGTAATATATCATATCATGAAAATATAGACTTAATAAGTTAATAAGCTGGCTTTTGAAGGTACGTAACTTACAGATCAGTCTAGACTTGTAGGAAGTTCCAGGAAATTTAGACAAGACAAAAGGAGATGATGGCACCAATGTACAGACATTGAGGGTTGGGTTTTCTAATTTCTTTCTTTATAGTGCAATGATCAGTGACGGAACTGGTTGGCAGAGTTCAAACAAGTGCACAAATAATCAAAGACTGGGTTACTTTGAAACAACTGTATGGAGACATGTCATTCTCCTTAATGAAGTCATACAAGTCTTTGCCCCGAGAACATCTGAAAGGGACAGGATCATCTGAACATGACCATCTTCAAACAGCAGAGAAAAACAGTTTTCGAAGAAGCCATACATAATTAGATAAACTACTATGTTAGGGCAGTGTTAGAATCACATAACAAACATGTATAGTTGTTAAAAATAGCAGAATTTTTACCTAACCGGAAGAGGTTAATGGCCACTGTAAAAGTCTAAATATAAATGTGTGTATGCAGGTTGTGCTTCACTGTATTTATTGCATCTTAGTTCCTGTCCTTGTGATGAGTGTCTAGGCCAGGTTAATCATATACGAAATAATGTAATTTGGGGTTTAGAGTCTCTTTCAATATGCTTTCACTTATATCACGGCTTGTCAGTTTAGGCCAAATTAGGGCATGAGGAAACCAACAACATCCATAGTGATGAATGTTGCAGTAGACCAGTGAGCATCAGCTGGTAACGACAACCCAAGGATGATAACTGAATTGCTACGGTACAGACATCACATTTTATCGTGATCGTGTCAGCAAGGTAACTTTCTCGAACATTGACACTGAGCTGCCGGGTAATCATATTCAGGTTAGAACGTTAGGACATCGAAGTTGATGAGGATGTTGGATATTATTGCCTATAGGGTCTTTGATTATTCTACTGAATCTGCAATACTGACCTTCTCAAACATAGCAAAAACATCTGGAAATAACAAAACACCCTAGGTATCTTGGTAAAAGAGTGGGCAGATTGAGATTTAATGCAATTTTCCAAAGTTTTTAAGCTATCCTTTGGCAATGTGCTTGCAGAGAGAGAGAGAACCTTCAGTAACCATGGTCTAATAATAATTAAATGTACTCTTAAAAAATAGCTACACATTACAGCTCGTGGTACGTGATCCAAAGATGATAACAGTTCCACTTGCATACGATCACCGATACACGTCCCTGCCCTATTGTTGAACTGTTGCCCTATTGTTGAACTGTTGCCCTATTGTTGAACTGTTGCCCTATTGTGGAACTGTTGCCCTATTGTGGAACTGTTGCCCTATTGTGGAACTGTTGCCCTATTGTGGAACTGCCGCCTATTGTGGAGATGTTGTCCTATTGTGGAACTGTTGCCCTATTGTGGAACTGTTGCCCTATTGTGGAATTGTGGAACTGTTGCCCTATTGTGGAACTGTTGCCCTATTGTGGAACTGCTGCCCTATTGTGGAACTGTTGCCCTATTGTGGAACTGTTGCCCTATTGTGGAACTGTTGCCCTATTGTGGAACTGTTTTCTGTGGTACATTGGAGGGTGGGATTCTGGGTGGGGTCAAAGGTATGCATAAGAAACAGAAGTCATACCTGATGCTGACTAACCAACAGCGAAAGCTGCACAGAATGCATTTGATTATTTCACCACCACCCCTAACAGAATTCCATCTAGAAAGGTTGGATTCTATTTATTTTTAAATAATTTTTTGGACAATTTTGTGCTTGGTATCTCCTCAATCAAAATTAATTAGTTACAGCAACAAAAACATTTGCGAAGAAGACATTAAAATGTTCACGGCATTAACGGTTGATTTAACTTTCCTAAGGACCACTTGATTAAGCTTCGCTACACTCGTCCACTATATCTTCTGGTTCCAGCTGATGACAGCAATGTAACCTACCGCTACACCGCACCTCAAAGGCTTTATTTGATTAATCACTAAATTAGGTTTCCTTGACCACTGAGGTGATCACAGCTTCTAGGTACTAGCAGTTAACCCTTTCAACATCAGAACGTCCACTAGGCATCAGCCATTAACCCTTTCAACATCAGAACGTCCACTAGACATCAGCCATTAACCCTTTCAACATCAGAACGTCCACTAGGCATCAGCCATTAACCCTTTCAACATCAGAATGTCCACTAGGCATCAGCTATTAACCCTTTCAACATTAGAACGTCCACTAGACATCAGCCATTAACCCTTTCAACATTAGAACGTCCACTAGGCATCAGCCATTAACCCTTTCAACATCAGAACGGCCACTAGGCATCAGCTATTAACCCTTTCAACATCAGAATGTCCACTAGGCATCAGCCATTAACCCTTTCAACATTAGAACGTCCACTTTACTACACAGCAACCGCTCTTCCTGAAACAACTATGATAAAGTTGTCTGTAATCAACCAAGTAGTTGAGTGGCGCTATTATATATCATTATTAGATTAGACTACTCTACGAATAATGATACATTAACATACGACTCTTTACGAGATGAGGATTTCATAGTCTGGTGATAACGCAGGACTGCATGCCAAATTTACAAATAGGAATGTATAATCCCTTATTAAAAGTTTCCTTGCAAGAATTGAAAGGGCAGAAATATAAATACATGCGGAATATTTTCTTCAGTGAGAGCACAAACTAGAAGGGCGAGTGAGCGAATTGGCGTATTGTTTTACATCACATCAGGAATCTTTCGCCCATATGCAACAGTAAACTAGAATGGACAAACTATTTGTTAGAATTCAAGAACTACATGACCTAAGAATTTATTTAAATGACTAGAACATAGACATTATCCTGGCATCATTTAGTGTAATTAAAATAATAATTTAAACTAGAATATCTTGTTTGTGTTTATTTAGATGTAGAAATATTATTATCCTACCTTTCATGTTGGTTGGTTGGTTGGTTGATTTGGGGTTTAAAGTCACTTTCTAGAATCTTTCACTAATATCATGACTTGACCTTTCATGTAAGTTCCTTCTGTTTTTACAGATAGTACAAATTTCCATATAAACTTGTCTTGAGGAATGTGTGTCTGCAAGTTCTTGAAGAGTACTTGGAACTAATAGATGCTTGGAAAGTATTTGTCATTAAAATAATTCCGAAAGCTATATTTATATGTCTAAAAAGGCTACTGGCTCTTAATATTAATTTTGTTGTGTATATAATAATCATCCACATACTTCTTTAACACATCAACCCCCATGTGGCATCAGTGTAAATATCTGTACCAAACACACGTGATTGTAAACCTCACCAATGAAGATGGACGATCATCTCACGATCAATACAAGCTTAAAAGCAAGGCTGAATAAAAATGTGCAACGAAAAAGAAAGAAAAAAAGTTATATCGGGCAAAAGCCTGTTCAGTTCATCAAGCATGTCTTAACACTACAGCAGTTAAACATTTCAGATTTTTTTTACGAGGTGTTGATAAATATATATGGCGAATAATTCTCAAAGAACCACGCCTCTTTCCTTCATACGTCCATCACACAGAGATAACATCACCATGAACAGCCACCATGAACAGCATCAGGAACTGCATCAAGGAACTGCATCAAGGAACTGCATCAAGGAACTGCATCAGGAACAGCATCAGGAACAGCCCCCCCCAACCCGCCTCAACTGTATCGAGCTACCCCACACATGGTCATAATTTGTCAAAAGTCATGAACAACTTGTTCTTCAATCAACACAGGGTTTAAGGTTTCCGGGAACTGATTCTACATACTGTCTGGCCTCTGAACTGTGTACACTGTTGTCTGTAGATGTAATTAGTCTGGCTTAGACAGGAACGACAGGGGACTGGGGGTAGGTATAACCAACAGTAGTCTCACTGTCTCACAGTGACATTCTTACAGTGTGGTGAGTGAGTGAATATAGAGTTTAACGTCGCTGTGGGAATCTTTCACAGTGTGGAAGAAAACTACTTGTTATATTAATGTTGCTGATTGGTATTACATTAATATGAAAATAGCCACTGAAAAGCTCTTATTTAATCTCTACAAAGTGAAAGTAAATTACTTGAATATTGATACAACCATTAAAAGACAATTGTCATTATTATTTAAATTTTATTTCTTAAATTTGGGTTTACATCTGCTTTCAGGATTCTTTCAATTATATCTCATTTTGTCAGTATAGAGCAGGAGAGAACCCGCAACATCCATAGTGCTAAATGTTGCAGTAAACCTGCAAGCACCATCTCGTACTGACAGTGAGTGAGTGAATAGAGTGGTTTAACGTCGCTGCGGGCCGTCCTGACATACCAAGGATGATAACCGCAATTGCCATGGTATGGACAGTGCATCCTGTAATGAACCCATCAGAAAGGTTCTGATTGGTATTATACCAATATAAAAGCAGCCACTGAAAAGCTATTATAAATCTAGACTTGCTTTAACTATTCATGGGGGATATATTGAGGACTATTTGGATTACGAAAAGGTAAGTGACATAAATGATACTTGCTTTTAACTCTTCATGGGGGATATATTGAGGACTATTTGGATAAGGAAAATGTAAGTGACATGAACTATAGCCGACAGTAAAGGTTACATTCTCTGCAGTGGGTTGGGCTGAGCTCCAAGGCTGAAATGGACATGCAGCATTCTCTGCATATACACGTCTTCTTCGCTTATGTTCATCGACTTCTATAGTGTAAACACTGTCTGTAATAGTGCCCTAGTTACAGTAGAAAGGAGCTTGTCATGTCACATATTTCATAAGAATCCCTAACAAATAGTGGTCTTCCATTTGTTATAGGCAGTGTGTTTAAGTTAGTCCATATGTGTATTTCTCTTTATAATTTATTTAACACTTTATCGCTAAATATTCATAGTACCGGGTAATAGGTTATACCATTTTACGGATTAGTGTTATTAAACATAACAAACACATTATCCATTTTAGATATTATACGCAAGTTCAAAATAAAATACTGACACATCCATCAAACTATAAATAAACCATCATGAAAATAACATATGAGATATTAGCAATGACAAGTTCAGCGTGATATTGAAATGTGGTTCTTCAATGATGGGTGTTGAACCCCTTTTGGTCTACATGTCAAAATAATTAACATTTCGTTCTGAGGCAGTGATCAAACTGAGCGATACAATAACCAATGATTCGCTGTACGCCGACAGCAGTTTGTCGATAGAGGGGGGCAACTTCTTGCCATATCTGTATGATCATCTGACTTGCGCAAATTCCTGGGTAATCAATTGTAAAGTGTAGGACATATGTCATTCACTGTCTCATATCAGCCATACTTCATTGGGTTCATCCACGAAGCAGGACGAGCAGGACAGAGCAGGACGGTGCGGGACAGTAAGTTTTCAAAGACCTGATCCCATGCTTGACAGAGTTTCTTAATCTACGAGATATCGGGAACAAGCCATGTGCATATGCTGAGGAAACGGGACATGTTTCTGATATTGGAAAATATATTTCAATTAATTTGTGACTTGAATAAAAAACTTGTGACCTGGAAATACACCTATGGCACGCGCACGCACGCACGCATGCACGCACACGCACACGCACACACACACACACACACAGATGTACAACAGATGAAGCAAACCTTGCATTATTTTTCAGTAGTCAAGATATGAGAAATGTAACATTCATCTTTTTTGTATTCTTGAAGAATTATATATTAAAAACTTTCTTGGCATTTAAATTTTATGCATGATTTAAGAAAAAATATATAAGTAATAGATTTGTCTTGCTTGGCATTTTGAAGTCTTTCTTAAAATATGACGGGATAAAAATATACGTCCACTTTGGTAAGAGAGCTATTGGAGTCATCTGGGAGACATATGCCTGATGTAAGTAACACCAGCAACACAAACATTCAATGTTATTCAATTTCACAATTATTTTCTTATTTAAATAAAATATTTGTACAAGTGAACAATGTTCCAGTCTTTGTTGTTTATTTGGATACAGTGCGTGAGAAATCACTGAAAACGTAAAACATGAATAACGTTATTTTTCAGCTAAACCACAACTCCAACTCAATTTCAAATTTCTATTTGTTTACAGATTTGAACTGTCATCAAATTAAGTTGCTACCTAAATGTTTTTATATCTACTTAGTTCAGACATCAAATACTTCAATTGCAAAATGGTAATATTGTTTGTGACTATCTTTTTTTTTAATTGTCTGACCCAGTATGTAACTCTCTCCAATTCAATTATTCCTGACAATATTCTAATCCACCCTAATGCAGTAAACACAATTCCAATCCACCCAATAAACACTACCAATCTACGCAACAGAATTCCAATCCACGCAAAAAACAATATCCTCAAAACAATTTCAATTTGGTCCATAAAACGTACATCCCATCCCTGAATATTACTACGGCTCGACCCCCTCCTAACACCAGACCTAACACATGCCACAGTCTCAGCCAGCCTCCTGTAGTTAATTGACTTTCATCTTGGTAAAAAAGAAATCTGCAAAAATTCATTGAATTGAAGGTTACTGGAACCGTAATCCATAATTTAACATTTCGAGCTCGTTTTCGACAAATGTGATCATGCGTTGATATTACGCACCATACATGTGGCCCACCCACTCAATGTGGAAAACAATACATGCTATGTCCAGTATCAGCGTCCAAACTTGTACAACAGACATACCTCTGACTACAATACACATTAATCTTATTGTTTTCCCCACAAACACAATGGAGAGATTTCCCCAAGGAACGCAGGGCACAAACAGAACTCCACCAGAGCTCTTGAAAACAGTAGGTGGGTGTGGTTGTGTGCATCGGAGAAGTTCCACTGGTGTGTGGTGGTGGTGGTGTGTGTGTGTGTGTGGGTGTGTGTGTGGGGGGGGGTGTGGGGGGGGGGGGGTGTGTGTGTGTGTGTGTGTTTGTGTGACTGTGTGGTGTGTGTGTGTGTGTGTGTGTGGTGTGGTGGTGTGGTGGTGTGTGTATATTTGTGTGTGTATGCGTGTGTATGCGTGAGTGTGGTGCATGTGTGGTGTGTGTGTGTGTATGGGTGTGTGTGTGGAGTAGGGTTGGTGGAGGAAGAAGAATCATCTAAAATGCAAACCAAGTACAGTTTGACAATCTTAGTCTTCCCATTTGAACATTTTCACAGAGATTTCTCATGGAAAAAACTTCAACCAAAATTAAATTTAAATGTTGAATGGAATAAATCTTTTATTTTTAGCTTGGGCTATTTATCAACTCTCTTTCCCTGATCGATTAATTAAAATCATTGCTTAATAAGACAACAATCTCCAGTTGCCTTTGGCACGAAGAAAAGTGTTCAAGCAATACTTTACACTGCTTCATCACCAACCGCTTCCTTGTTGAACCTCTCACATATATTTGTACATTGGCAGGATCCCAGTCAACTGAAGAAGCATTGTATGACGAACATTAGCAGTACTCCCCTAAGTAACATTGAACTAGTCATGTGTGAATATACATGCAATATGGTCAGAGGTATTATTAGCCTATTTGGGGAAATCTGTGCCTGCATTACACAAAAGGGTCATACCCGTAAATCCAGGTGTCAATTGAGGTACCGACATGTCATTTCCTGCTAGAGAAGAAGAATTGCGCAGGGCTACAGACCAGGCCCCGAGATTACGAAACCTTTCTGAGTACGTTTTTGTGCTCAACTCACGTGCTATGCTCAAATAAAAGACGTTTTATGAACAAAATTCTAAGTTGAGTATGAAATCGTACTCAGAAAAGTTTTGTAATCTCGGGCCAGTTCTTGTATTACTACCGTAAAAAAAATGCTAATTAAAATTTTCTTCATTGGTATTCATATTGAGCAGTGCTGTTTCAGTAATGTGTGAATATAGATGTCTTAGCAAAATTTGTTATGCATGTTTCCATAAATGTGTGAGGTAACTGTCAGACGTATAAATCACGCAGATGCACTGTCTGGAGAAATCTCTGCAATGCAGTGTTTATTGAAACGTTGAACCGTGTGTAGACAATACTGTCACGTAACCTGCAGGATATTTTACATCCCTGCAACACACATGTTAGTGAACTTTCACCGAGAAATCTTAAAAATAAAAATAAAACATTCGTACCTCGTCTTGCAAAATAAAGAAAGAGATTGACAGATTTAACCATTATGTGCTACTTTTCTCGCCAGACTTAAAGCCTATATGCATGTATATGTGATTAACCGACACAAGTCAGTGTCTGTGCGTGCATTTTAACATTCTTGTACATCCCGGCAATATTTACACTGCAGTTGTTACCTTCAACAAAGCACATATATCGCCAGAGAAAAAAAATGCGTAAAAGTTCAAGCTGTCCTTTGAAACAAACCAGGGTCCGATTTCTTGAAAATTTGAGGTTGAGATTTTGCTGAGCTGAGATTTCTTCCATTCACTCAGTGTTGCAACTCAGCAGGGTTTGACTTTTTACTCAAGCTACAGCACTGAGTCAAAGGGAGAAATCTCAGCTGAGAAAAATCTCTTTCGAGAAATTGGGCCCAGTTATACATTAGACATACATATACATACGTCAGGTTTTTCTCTAGCTATCACTCTCCACTCTGCAGACCAATATGCTACATTTAAATACTGTACCGTTATTTTTGAAATTTATCAAAAGAATATATTAACTTAAAACGGTAATCAATATCTAATATTTAATTAATTAAATTAAAATTTGAAAGAATTCTTCACCATAACATTTGTTGAGAAAGCACGTTTTTAATTCATTGTCCTGGGGGGAAAATGTATATTCATGTTCCTCACCATAAAATAGCCATCCTATTATGCCAGTGATTATCCATCAACATTACATACAATGTAGATAACGACCAGAGCTGAGACAAACAAGGATGTTACTGTTATATCTGGGTGTCTGTTTTAATACACAAACCCATGACAGATAAACACACAGTATAGCTACTGTTAGGAAGTTAGGAAAAATCTCAGTGCAACCAAGGTTCCTGCAACTAAAGATGACCTCTACATGTGACCTATCTGTCTGACTTCATGTGACCTCTCACGACCCCTACAGGAGTGACGTAGCTCTAGTCTTGTCAGTTACCTACCTGCAAAATAAACAGAAATAAATATGATTACATTTTATATGATAAATGGACGCGAAGCACAACTCAGTATCTGCAGAGTCAACCGACCTCTGCTGCGGAGATAGTCACGGAATGCCTGGCATTTTCAAACTAACTTGGCAGGCTAAACCATCAATCCAGTTGAATCTAAGGCAGTAGATAAAATGGACTAATCTCAACTGACGTTTATGGGTTATCCGATTCTCTTAAATACTTGCACAAAATGATTTTCAAATATTTATACATTATCAAATAATGAATAAATAAATAAATAAATAAACAGTCCTTCTATAAAGCGCATGAAATTATTATCAACCAACTGAATACCAACATTCTATTAAATCACCTGTAATATCTACATATATTTGAGTGCAGTCGACATTAAGATTCCGCAGTGACACAATTTGCATTCCACTCTGCCTACATCACATGGGGAACCATAGTTAACTCGGCAAATTGCTCGTCTCTGAGAGTTAATTATTCCCTATTTACCCAATCTCCTTGATGAGTTACCTATCTGCTCACAGTTGTTCCCGCCGACGTGACAAGACGTGACAAGACTGAACAAACAAAGCCTACAGGACCATCGGAACTATCTGTTATATCTGGATAAAGGAGGAGGCAGAGCGGCTAAATAATGAACTACTTATGACCCTAGTTACAACAAGACATTAGTTACTTGATATGTGTGCCTGATACCTTACAACTCTGACTGCTCAGTGGACAGACACAGGCTGAAGACACTGCCCAGTAGAATCTGATGCTCCTGCTGCCTTACGATAGCAGAAACATCTGAATGACCTGCTTCTGGATAAAATATTCATTAGGAAAGCAATCCTGTCGTAGTTATGCTCGTGAGACGGTCTCGGATCTCGGCTGGCTGGGAAAGAGGATCTGGAATCTAATCTATGAAGAGGCTTCATGGGGACACAGCAGTATCTAAGGAACCATGAGAGCGACTCGCAGGAAACTCTTACGTTCCGAGAATGAGTCCTTGTTTAACGACCACAGAAGAGGCCCAATTTTCCTGATCTTGGAATAAAGTAGGGGCGACATAAATATGATAATGCGAAACATCAAAAGGATAAAAATCAGTTCACACTTCATGAAGAATTGCATTCAGCTGCGAATAATATTCCCAAGTGGCTGGGATTTGATGGGAAATTTATTTAGATGATTGTGTGGGTCTTGTAGTGGCGTAGGAACAGGTAGTTAACTTCCAAGTCGTTTCTGATTCAGTTGCAACAGTGCTGCGTAATTGGACATATTATTGATATAGTACTTTCCATAGAATTACTGTTAAATGTATCTCCTTCTTAGCACTAGACATCAAACCTGGAGAAGATAAGAAACCCTTTTTAGAATACTAAACATGCTCTCACAAATACAAGATGTATGTTAAACACATCTGTCCGTCCTATACTGTATCTAGCACATTTGTACGACTTTAAAGTTCGCACATCCTAAAATAGGAATTTCAAGGACATACCAGCAATCAACACATTAAACGCATCTCATTAAAAGTGATGACTCATTGTCTGAGTGGGAGCTAATTTTATCCACTTATTACACCTGATACTAGTCAATGATTTAATGACATTGATATTCACTAACTGTACAAGCTATTGTATTTGATGATTCAAACTTTTCCTTTCAACATAGATAAACGCGTTGCTAAAATGACCATAAAAAATGTCCAAAGTGTAACAACAATACATAAAACATCCAGATATAAAAGCAGGAATATCTGGACGATAGTTGATTCTTATAACATTACACATTACAGCCTTTATATATTTATAGGCTTGTGTCATTAACCGGGATTCCTAAAGATATATAAATATAAATAAAAAGACACAGAAGGGCGGGTGATTTGTTGTTCTATGTCGTAGCAGGAATCTTTCACCCATATGCGACAATACACTACACACAGGAGAAATATTATTAAAATTAAAATTAAATAAAGTATCAGAATTATTTTCTACGTTCTACCAATGCGCTACATCCTGCCCATTTGTATTACTACTAGTAGTAGTAGTAGTAGTAGTAGCAGTAGCAGTAGCAGTAGTAGCAGTAGTAGTAGCAGTAGCAGTAGTAGTAGCAGTAGCAGTAGCAGTATCATCATTATTATTCCATCTATCGACTAAAACTTGGCCTACATTGCATATTCAAAGCCACGGTCACAGCTACAGACTGATAGGACAAGGGTGGACACCAGTAGGTACACAATTACTACCTGTCCCTAAAACTAAACATGTAGACTGCATCTCGGGCAAACAGAAGGGCAAACGTCAAGAGACTGTGTGGTATATTCCTGGCCACATACCACTGTGTATCACTTGTCAGACACTCTCACCATGTATAATCACTGCAATCTCGAGACAGGAACGTATAAATATGTATAGGAAATATGACCGTCTCTGGAAGGTCAGTTCATAATGCCATTGCATCGATAGGAAACCCTAAGACTCTTTATCACTGATTTGGGATGAACCTTTCATCCCCTATTGGTATCCGGGCAGCCTTACGTTGCTACTTAACTTGTTCAGCGTAATATACACAGAAGAGGAAATAGGGAATATAATCTTTTGCAGTATCCCCAATAGATGAATTATTTCAAGAATTCCATTGAAGAACTCTTGGAGAGTTCCTGGAAATACCAGTCACTTAAGGCAACACCTACGGTTCCAAGCACCTGTCGTGACGCTTGGACAGCTTCCAGGATCACATGGCCGGCTACAACAATCTAATATTCATATTTCAACAGCAGAGAAAACCCAGCCAGGGCAGGGGAATTCTGGATATTCGGGAGGAGCCTGGCATAAAATTGACCATCTCTTTGAAGTGGCCTGCTATGAATTCCAGAGGTTCCTGCCCCCCAAATGTTTGCCTCCCCCTCCCCTCCGCTCCCCGGCTTCCCTTCTCCCTCAGCCCAGTGTACGGGAAAATTCCAGAACAGGGACCCCATGACATTCACGCCATGTAGTGGGAATACCAGTACTATCATGCTGGCATGGACTATCAGAGGATTGGTGGCTTGGTGAACATGGTATGCTTATTGGCTGTGCAATAACCAATTATACTACTGTCCCTACAACTGCCAACAAACCAATCTGTCCAAAGATACCCATTGCTGAATAAGCATATACTACAGATACAACTACAAATAAATAATCAAATAAATACAGGCAATGATATTCAATTATAATATCAACCCTATATACATATATTTTGTCAATATACCAGTAGGTAATTTCAAGATTATTTCACTCTTGTCAAGTTTATGACAGGAGGAAACCTGCAACACCTGTAGCTCTGAATGTTGCAGTAAACCTGTGAGCACTGGCTGGTACTGTTGAACCAAGGATGATAACTGCATTGCCACAGTTATACTGATTGAATTAAGTGTTTTTCGTCGCAGTGAGAATATTTCACCCGTGCACGACTGCCATGGTGCAGACAGTGCATCCTATCAATATCGTGTCAGAAAGGTAACTTTCATAGATACTGAGGTTAGGCCCCCATATACTATTTCAAATTATAAGTGAATATGTAGTGTAACGTCGCTGCGGGAATCTCAAATTATAAGCAATGATATGATATGCACACAAAAAACTATTGGATGGGTAATATTACTTGCTTTGTTCGTAAATAATACGTATCACATACAGAATTCTTTTTAGAATGACCCAAGCAATACAACATGATAGCAGACAAGCAGATACAAATGATTGCACCAATAAACACTTCCCTATACGCTCATCTCACTAAAACCCTAGAAGTAATAACATGCACGCTTCATGCGACTCCTGGAAACACCAGTATTATGTCCTAACTGAAGATATAATTCAACACCAGCAGTTATTTAATGACAATTTCATACGACTGCAAATATGTACTGACAAATTTGACATCAGAGAACTATGTATGCCCTGCACTCATAAATGGACCCAATATCGGATTACTTAGCAATAAATCAGACTGACACAAAATCAACGGGAAAACAATGTAAACAAACAAATTGGAATTATTGAATAAACGATCAGCGATAATGACACCATTACCGTTGTTCTCAGTCAGGTGTAATTCTACGTCATTAGGCAAATTGTGGAAATAGAAGCAGAGACAGCAGTGTTCCTTGGTGTACACCAACACAGCACTGGGAATAATCAGTTGAAGGATGTCACAAGCATGACCTAATTCTGCTGCACATTGACTGTATTCCTTTAAAGTATGCAATTATAACTGTATTATTCCTTTAAAGTATGCAATTATAACTATATTCCTCTAAAGTATGTAATTATAACTGTATTATTCTAACCTTCTCCATGTTGGAGGCAACTGAAGATGCCATAAAGAGCTGTGTCAGTGCCTAATCCAGCATGAAGAGGGCTAAAGTATGTAATTACAAGTAACATGACATTTCAGAAATTCTCTTTCAAGGCCGGTTACCAAAAACACTACAACATTCCGTTCTCTATTAAGGAATACTTTACTCATGGGTGATAAATCTTCCGCTTTACGGAGTTCCTTCCCAACGAAAATATTTACAAATTTCGATGCAAAGGTGAGAAAATTGAAGCCAGATTATCATCTGGACTCCAGTAGGGCGGCCATTATAAAAGAAAACAACACGACACCTCTGGCCGTGCGTGGAGTACCGAGATCTTCAGAAGTCTGGCCGTCTGACCATCGGTCACTCATCAGATCTGCACCTGTTTCTAATTGTACGGAATTCTCCTTCACTTGCAGGAAGTCAGAGGCGCAGAACGCTGTCGGTAGATATCAGCGGATGGCTGCTGATGACTGGTCAACAAGACCAGATACTTGTTGCCTAACCACACTGACCTTGATGGCAGCTTACAAGATACGTGCATGGATGACTTCCTGGACTTATGAAGAACTTATGGAAGGATGTATGATGAAAACTGGCATTTGCGGCATATGTTGTTTTGATGCTTTCAGTCTTGGATGATTATATACTTGGGAAACAGGTCTGGTACCTTTGAAATTGTGATTTGATACACTACCATTGTGCTACCTTCCCCACCCAATAAAGAGTGACACCACTCTAGCATGCCACATGCCACTTGAACCCTGATGAAGATACATATTTTATTATCAGAACCTACTTATCCTGAACGTGAATGTATTTTGAAAGATTTAAAGAATTTAACCATAAACAGACAGCATCTTCTAATGCTTTCCCATTTGTCCACGTCCTGTTAGAGATTGCCGATTTTCAATTTGTCCACCTCTTGTCAAGAGATCGCTGATTTCCAATTTGTCAAGAGATCGCTGATTTCCAATTTGTCCACCTCCTGTCTGAGATCTCTGACCACCTCCACAAGCCGGAGTTCCATGCACCTGTTGCCAATCTGAACCTGATCATCGTCCCATCACCATAGCTCGTTATCTCACCCGAGCCTCAGCAGTAACAACCTGCACGCTTCACAACGATGCACTGGAAACATCAGTATTAATTCCCATGGCAAGTTGGTCAATGGGCGGGGTCACCTCATAAATCAATGGCTTCCATCGGGTGTGAAGCATGCTGGTAAATGAAATGGGGCGTAGACTGCAGCCAGCATAACAAGCACCTTGCTTCAGAAGCTGATGAGGCGTGTAATCAGTTTAATGGCCGTCACCCCAATTTTCCAAGCGGAGGTGGGACAACCCAACTTCGAGAAATCGGACCCAACGAATGTGTGTAAGTTAGTGGAAGGAGTTAAAAGCAGGTTACCAGGGAGTGTTCATTGTTCATGGCCTTACTGATGATGAATAAGTCTAATTGGAATGGTAGTTCAAGTTTTTTTTACAGCTATACGAACATTATATTGGAAAGTAAATTAAGCCAAATAGATTTATATATTCTTCTGTCGACTATTGATGATGAGTTCAGCTGACATTGAGAGGCTGTAAAATATTGTCCAAAAATCTAACATAAATTTCAAATGGCAAACCGACTGCGGTAAGTCCTTGAATGTTTTGATATCACAGTGGATTGAAACAGACATTTATTTGGCACCCGGAAGTGTGATTGCACTGTATACTGTGATTACCACAAAGTATGATATAATTGGGATTCAAATACGATCATAAGGTTGAAACGCAATGTTCAAACAAGTGATCATGGAGTTTAACGTCGCTGCGGTTCAAACAAGACTCACGGTCAACCAGTTAGGACTACCGTTAGTGAACTTTTAATATACTGGTTTTTTTATATGCTATTTCTTTTATCAATGATAAGGCGAGGGTATGCACTTCAGGAGTTTATGAGGTAGTAGGAATGGATGGAAGTTCTGCTGATAAGACAGAAGGGTGAGGAATCCACGTAAGGGAGACTGAGTCGGATGTTAATTCACAGTGATAAGCCGTCGCTGCCAGTGCATGTGGCGTGACAGTATGGAGGTATGGCACTGGGATCAGAATGCATGCTAAGTGTGGACCGGCAGGATCGCGGAACTTCCGTAACATCTGGAATGTGCGGAGAGGTATACAGGAGGGAGGGAGATGTGGTAGGTAGGCTGGCAATTATTTCCCCATATTGTTGGTCTGCTCAAAGTGGGATGAAAACCTGAAAACATCTATGTGGTGTTACCACTACACCAAGGATAATACAATAATTAACATATTTTGCTTCCTTCAACTTCCTAGAATTCGGAGTATGGCTGATTGGTTGAATTGGAGTTTTATTTAGAACAGTTTTCAAGATTATATCACTCATGGGTGCATATTTTGTTTCATGTCCAAATCCAGTGGGTCTAGAAGCTTGCTTTTTTTTTAAAGTTTAAAGGAACTAATCACTCCAATAGATAATTACATTTGAAAAAAATAAAACAACTTGAATAAATTTTAATGAAGCTAAAATTAGCCCCTTTACGTTTGTGTGCAAGATTTGATTTGAGCTTGATAACTACGAGCTCCTAAGCCGGGGAGTCTTACTAGATGAAAGGTACACACTATCACCGCATAAAAACGCTGCCAGTCAAAACATCAGTACATATGAAATTCCATGTTGTGTTGGGGTCTTTAACCCAGAATAGCCTACATTGTTGGGGATTAGGTTCAAGGCAAAAACTATCTGCTGAGAGTGTGCCAGAACCCGTCAGGAAACGGAATGATGGCATCAAATTCAAACGCTGCTCTGTTGTGCCGAGCTTACTGACAGACAGCAGGCGGGAGAAACTATCCCATCATGCAATGTCGGCATTCTGGCATCTCATTTTCAAATAAGTCTTAAATCGGCACCTCACAATCTTCAACCTTCATCTAAACTTATCTTGACAGAATTTAATCAGCGAATTTTGTTGTTGCTGCGGCTACAGGCATACTGCATGCTAATAACTGTTTTCCAATGTAGCATCAGTGATATTTAGTCTAATTAATGTTAAAGCAATAATAATGCATACCCTCTAGTTAGGTAGTACTGCAGACAAATATAGAACAAAAAATACATGTTTTATGGAGTACATTTACTAATGATATGTATACATAAGGTTTGGTTTCAATGGTATTTGTGATCTATTTTCAGATGTCTGGAACATACAATTTTAGTATCTTATTGCAGAGAAAACATTAACATTAATGACATTATTTAGTGCAATATGTCATAAACACATCTCATATGAATATCAAGAAAATATTAACCTTTTTCAAGGAAATGATATGGATCTACACAACTTACTAATATGGGTCTAAACAAGTATCGAATATTATCTGATTTAAATTTGTTTCTTTATTAGTTTTTATCCAATTATTCATTACAACTTCAAGGAATTATTTCACAATAGGAAGATAATAGTCTCTATTTATCGCTTAAGCGCATTTAATATCTATATTATTATAATTTGCAGTATGCATGTAAATCCTCGCTTGACATCAGAAAAAAAGCCAGGGTCCTTTTCTACAAAATGATATATGATCTATATATGACTGATATGACTGATATATAGCATTAATACCATCCTTCTGGTCAACAGGCTTCTGTCCAACGAGAGATAAGACTTGGAATGAGCCTGTTCAATAGACCGAGCCTGTTCAATAGATAGAGGAAAGCTTGGAGAGAGCCTGTTCAATAGATAGAGGAAAGCTTGGAGAGAGCCTGTTCAATAGACCAAGCCTGTTCAATGAGACTGAACCTGTTCAATAGACTGAGCCTGTTCAATAGATAGAGGAAAGCTTGGAGAGAGCCTGTTCAATAGACCAAGCCTGTTCAATGAGACTGAACCTGTTCAATAGACTGAGCCTGTTCAATAGATAGAGGAAATCTTGGAAGGGAGCCTGTTCAATGTACAGTGGCTTGGAGCGAGCCTGTTCAATAAACAGAGCCTGTTCAATAAAGGAAAACTTTCAAAGGGAGCCTGTTCAATAGACAGAGATAGGCTTAGATGTTGTTTTTAAAATTTGTGAATTAGATCTACTTTCAAATTTCTTTCACTCATGGCTTGTCAGTTTACAGCAAGATGAAACCTGCAACACCCGTATTGCTTGTAAACTTGCAAGCACTGGCTGGGAAGCTGGAAGAGAGGAGGAAAGAGGAAGTGGAAAGAGGAAGAGAAAAGAGGAAGCAATTCTTGATGAAGAAGGGAAAATTTGTATACAGGTTTAACCTTCCTTTCCATGGGTCAGTAAATACAGTAAACACTACCTGGTTCGAACATTTCATGACCGTTGCTCATCGTCACTGTTTGTTTGAAACATTCCCCAAGATTGGTCTGATGGTATTCAAATGATTAGACATACATGACATGCCTTCTTGGAGAAATCCAATTTATTCTCCCCTTAGGGGGAGACTTATTTGAGGATGTCTTACATATGCATTCATGCGCGACGTATCAGCTTACGTCGGATGTAATCTGAACACCCAAGGAAAGAAATGCGATGTTGCCTTGAACTGACTTCACTTCACTGTTGATTTTGTGGCACGAGTTGGAAATTATATGGTGTCAATGACTTCAATGACACCTGACAGCGAAATGACCAGTGGAAATTAGTTCAGATTCAGTGACACTTGCTGGAGAAATGACCAGTAGACAATATCAAATTAAATTATTAAAAATGTTGGTACTTAATTTAATCATTCTACATATGAATAGTTCAATTATAAAGCAAAATAGATATATATTTTGTAAATAATATCTTTTACTTTCAAGATTAACATAATTCTTTCATACTACGCATCTTCACAGAAAACAAGACGCAACTTCTCGTATTATCAAACTCAATATTGCTAATTTTAGCAATCCTATCTGTTTAGGTTCAAAATATACTCAACAAAATTAATTAAGGACTGGCAGATATTTTCTCAGGAAGCTTTCATCCAATTCTCAGAAACACAATATAAAGAATGTGGTGCTGTTCTTCTTCTAATGCATCCGCAAGTTCTTGAAAATGACCTTAAGCCTGCAGATATTTGGAAATTCTTCGTTGTTAATATAATATAATGCAAAACGTACATGTCCCAAAAGTTTACTGGATTATCATTACTTTAGTGGAGAATACAAAAGGGTCCTGCAAGTTGTCAACAAGCCAGTTTGCAGGAGGTAAAGCTATCCTACACTTTATGTTCATGGAGCATGACGGAGAAACACTGTATACTTATATTCTAAAGAACACATATTATTAACATAACAACAGTTAAATAATAGATCCTTTTACATTTAAGGACTGTGCATAGAACCTGTGTTATAGGATTTGCCTTGGAATTGATACAATAAGTAAAATATGTTGTTGGGGAAATAGTACGGTCGATAAGGTTTGAAAGGTTTGAAAAGTTTAAAAGGTTCGAAATAGTCGAAATACTGAAGTACCATCTGGAACGATGACATATTTCATTGTAGCATGGATCAACGTATTATTTGTAACCAGCTGTTGAAAGGAATACCCCGATAATTTGTATCTCTTTATTCAAGATATTTTTATCACTGAAAAAGACATTGAAAGCACGGTCCTTTGAATCTTGCAAAATTGATTTTTATTAGTTATTAATATAATTACATACAGCCCTAAGCAGCAATTTAATATCCGATCATATGGATTAAATATAATAATTTTACCTTTTGATGAAGTCTTGAAAGCAATTATCGTTTTTCCCTGCTCATGGAACTGTGTTAACTCAATAACATATTATGCGTTGTAAATTATTACTCAAGGATAGGTACAGAATTTCAGTTTCAAGCACACATTTCACTGCTCGGTTGAAGAATAGTGCGTACCGGTATATAATAACATAATGTACAAATGTACTTTTATCAGGGATGACATATAAGATTAGTTTCTCATTATTCTACTTTCTCATTAGAAGAGTTCTAATAATCTTTAGACACTCATTAAAAGAGCATACAAATGGAAATTTGGTGGTAATAATAGTTAACATTAATTAAATTTTCCCAACCCAATCCCCTTTACTATTAATTAATAATAGAAAACATTTATTTAATCATTCAAATTCCATTCAAATTGATATCTGGATACATAATTCTTCAAAAATAAAGGTCAACTATTAAATCTTGAGAACATTATTGCCTAGTATTAATTCTGAATGCTGAATAAACTCTATATACCTAAACTATACCATAGATTGTTTGTTTGCAAAAAAAAGATAATTTCCAAATAGTGTTTTTATTTACTAACATTATGAAAGAAATGTAGTACGATTTCATAAAAAAAATTAAACTCTTTCACTTATATTTTATTTTATATTACAACTTTTATATGAGGATTTGTGAACAAAACTTAAAGCATGAAATTGTACTAAAAAAAAAGACAAAAAAACTTTTGTATATTTTTGGGCCTGGAGATACATATTGTATTACATGTTTCAAGTGGTGATGTCACGCTGATTGCATATTTCAGGTGGTGATGTCACGCTGGTGGCAAACATTGGGTAAATGTCAAGACTGTTGTCAGTGTTGAAAAATATGCGTGCAGTTCCCATGTATCACCTTGCCTTCACTACACCAGCTTACATTAGATGTGGGAAGTAGCCAACGCACAAGGAAATAACCTACAGACAAGGACTCTCATAGCAAATACATCAATGTCCACACCGTTACCAAATACCCTATTTCTGCTGGGCTAGGAACAGGCACTGCTCTTTGGGGCATTTCTGGTTGTGTCTAGCACGGAGAGGGTTAAACAACACAGGCCTGAGATTAGGAAACATATTGAGTATGATTTCAGGCTCATGTTTAAATTTCATACGAGGATTTATGAAAAATATTAGATGAGCATGAAATCGTACCATAAAAAGTTTTGTAATCTCAGGTCATGATCAAAGTTAACTTTTAGTTAAATTTTATCCAATTCATTTAAGTGTGAATAAATAAATATTTAAACCTAAAGAAAATAATAAATTACACAATTTTATTATTTTTAACGCATGCATATATACGGTATATATTAAACTTAAATACAATACAATAACTAAAGTCATGCTAACAATAAGTATCATTCCACACTAGTCAACACTACTACATAACTTGTATTACGCTACTACATAACTTGTATTACACTACTACATAACTTGACTATATAACACTGATGCTAAGATGCATGATTTGAGGAGAATTACTACAGACAGTGCCAAGAGAAAGAATAAAACACCCGCTACCATGATGAGTTACAGCCAAAATCCCCCATAGTGCGACTCTGGCTTTTTAACGTGCAAGATTCGAGTTCCAACGAGTTGCACGTCAATTCCAGCCAACTGCACCCGTGGCTCTAGATGTTGCCTCCGCTCATTCTCACTGACAGATAGTCTGCACAGATGACGGATAGTTGCCACAGATGACAGATTGTCATTATTCGAGCATACCAGCATTCAGTGTTTACTGCCAAAAAAGCAGTGATAGTGTCACAGGCTTTCATATTACTGCATTAATTTAATGACCTGTTATGGATAATATTTCAGCACGGACAGCTCCGCGAAGGAAGAATGTCTTGCTTGATCACGTTGATGTGGCAGAAATGTCTGGGGGTTACATCCTTGAGTAATTAGTCCAGAGTTAAGAAGGGGAGGAATAGCTTGTGAAACATACCTGGTTACATGTAATACTTCCATGGCTTAATAGCACATAGATATAATACATCTATTAGTGTAGTAATGCCTAACGGGTGCTTATAAGATTGTAAGCTTTAATCACGGATAATAAATATAAAAAAACTTGAGTTTCAAGGATTTAAGGATATTACTTATTTAATAGTATAGGTTATTTAATTAATAATAAGACTCATCTTAGAAAAGTCTATGCTTCTTTTCTATTGGCCAACTTTCTTTACCTTGTCATCTAGCAGTTATTGTGTTAGCCAACTTTCTTTACCTTGCCTTCTAGCAGTTATTGTCAATATAGGGGGTGTCAATAAATGTGCTGATGTTGGTGTTAATATCAGGTGTCAATACCATCAACATCAGAGTTAGAGTCAGTGTCAATGTTTCTTCCAGAATTGCCAACATTGAGGACCTATTGCTGAAATTAATTACCAGTATTGTTAGACTCATCAACAATTAATATGAATTTCAGTATAAAGTTATATCAGAAAGATCTTTTCTTATGCTAATAAAAAAATAAAATGAAAATACGAGTTTACAATAACAATACTTAAAAGCACAACTGAGTCGGAAATACAAGCTTAACGTCTTCTAAAATAGAAAGGATTGAAATAATCAAATGGTCACTGCAGGAAAACTGAACACCAAAAGAAACATAACTAGTCCATTTATTTAACATGAATACAAGTCCATTTATTTAACATGAATGTTATGTACTCTTAAAGAATAAAACATCTATTAAGTTTCCAATAACAAAGTTGATCAACGATTCCATGAGATAATATAACTGATGGCAACTTTGTTAATGCGACACCACATGATGACGGGGTTTCTTGACAAAGACCATCATGAGACGGAGACATGATCGACAGCTCAATATGAGTCTTCTACAAGACATTCACTGATCAATAGCTAATCTTGTTGCATCGTGCTTGAAACTGACAAAGCTGTCTGAAGTATTAACTCACAGCAGGAGAAAACACTGTGCAATAATGTTTCATGAAACAAGTGACGTGAAAGAAATGAACTCATTTTCCAGTATAATGCATAAAAGAAATTGCTCAATAAAAAATCTTCCCTTATTTCCTTTTTTTTAGGAATTTCTTTTGTTATATGATGAGTGTCTTGCATTTAGTTCATATCAACTGAGTAAATACATTTGAACATTACTATGCTTACAACCCAAAGAGAACAGTAGTTGCGATGCATTAATATCACAAAAAAATACGAACAAAATATTTTAATATTCATCTTCAGAATTTCAAGACCTGTATTAATTTACCAATTTTCTAAAAAATAATTATTTGGCTTATTTCATCCATAAATTCATAATAAAGTCAAATAATATATTTATCAGAGGATTAATATTTTTAACACAATATCACCAGTACAAATGCGCAAAGGTTAAAGGTTAAAATAATAACGTTAAAATTATCGATTGCAAAGAAAAGCCAAGAATGAATTCACCAGAAATAGATAGTACTCGAGTACTATTGGAGTACTATTGGAGTACTATTGGAGTACTATTGGAGTACTATTGGAGTACTATTGGAGTACTAATTGGAGTACTATTGGAGTACTATTGGAGTACTATTGGCAACCTTGACCACATCCTGGTTGACCTGATCACTGTAATCTAGTCTAGTGTAAAACAGTTGCTCCGAGTGTAAAGAAAGAAGTTTATCTGAGTGCATACATTCCTGATGAAAGACAAGCACTGGTTCTAGAATCAAATATTTCCCTGTGAAGAATTCGTAGACACCTAGCATTGCCAATACCATTTCCCTGACAAATTACACAAATTTACAAGTAGATATCTTCTTTACCAAATATAAATGAAACATGTCTTAAAAGCAAAATATCACGGATGATTGACCTATATAATAGACAAACAACTTTCGAGATTTGTGGAGATGTGTCAACCACACAGCGAATCAAAGCTGTTTGGAAGTACAAATATGATTTTATGTATGTCAGGTGAATGCACTTTGCAGTTATAGCTAAGACCTAGTCCAAAGAACTCATAAATATCTGTGATATTATGCATTTAACTCATAAAATTCATACATTGATATTTTCATAAACAGTAGTCACGTGACTTATTTACATTTTGTCCAGCGACACCCGCTAGGTGTCGCTGGTATTTCCGTTCTTACTCTCCGTTCTTACTCTGTTTACTCCACGAGGAGGACGCTCAAATTTTGAGCGATTTACAGGATGAGCGAAGTAGCGCCGGAATGGATAAAATCTCTGGAAGAGAAAGTTGACAATATTATTAGTGAGCAA
>JAUTBX010063211.1:0-12660 GCA_032361465.1 Lepetodrilus tevnianus | reverse complement strand
GACACACGGTGTCGGGTTACAAATGTTGTGGAAATGTTGTGGAAATGTTGTCGAAATGTTGCTAGTGTAAACGGGCCTTTAGTTTCACAATCCAGCAACTCGGGTTCGAATCCCAGGATCGGCAGTTTCAATAGTATATCCATAAAAGGCTACTGGTGCTTATTTAATTTTGTTGAGTATATTACAATTCAATGGATACCCTTTTCTTTTATTATAGCATTATTCCCATAGTATCGTCAGCTCACCATAGAGTATTTGAAGGAAGTTATCAGTAAATAATTGTTCGTCTAATTCAAAAGTATTTTCACCATAGGTTGATAACTACTATTCGGATCACATGTGACATGTGAATGATAACATGACATGTGAATGACCGGAGAAATAATGTAACGCTATGATAATGTTTTCGTGCCTGGAGTTATCCCAATATAAATGTTCACATTATTCCATGTATTATTATTAGTATTATTATAATTGATTATGATTGATTATGATTATGATTATTATGATTATTATGATTATGATTATGATTATGATTATGATTATGATTATTATCATCATCAGCATCACTGCTGACTACTCTGTAATGCCTATTGTAATAGAATTACATCAAGAACACATTTTTGGGAATCTCAATGCAATTATTTACGCTTTTACCAATGTTTACAACGCCCGTGGCTGGTCCTTAAATGTTGAAAAGCGTGTTTGTTCTGAACCACTCAGACGGAATTTCTTTAGTTGCAGAAGCGCGACCAGATACCGTCGAAACGTATACTCTCAATCCTTTTATCTTGCCTCGAAACCGTTGTATTGTTTTACCTACCAGAGGTGAAAAACCCGTCCCATCAATTTCTCCACTGTTGCACTTGTCTTTTAATAGCGGAGGAATACTTTCCATGATTGATACCGTTACTGTTGGTCCGTTCACGTGTGTCGACGAAAATCACTTAAGTGGCATATTCAATAGAAATCTAAGACTTCTCTTTTCTTGTTCCCTCCCCCTCCCACCCCCTCCATTTCCTTGGCCCTCAACCCCTCTCCCATTGCCCCCGTAATTCCGTAATTGCCGAGCAGGTGTCTTGCATCCTTACCCTAAGGATTATTCGAGTAGATAAATATCGACGGCTAGACACCTGTTTCTCGCGGCTTTGGTGAAACAATACGTGTTGTTTCCTTCCATTGTCGACCGGCGTTACGCGACTCCCGAATAATATATACAAGGGTGTATTCTCGGACTAAGCCCTCACCGGAACTGGTTCCATGCCAAAGGTCCGCCTGTACGAAACACCGTAACTTAAAGACAGCCACGAGTCCACGACTCCATCCTGGAAACACAAACCATTAAGCCTATATCGACCGGAAGTTAAGAGCTTCAAGGCATAACCGTAGAAGTGTCGGCAATGCCGTAACTCCAAGTGTGTGGTCTATGGCTGCAGTTGATAGTTACGGCTACCTTAGAGTTACGTCGTGTCGTATAGTAGAGGGCTGCGTATATTTACGCCGGAA
This sequence comes from Lepetodrilus tevnianus, assembly GCA_032361465.1. Classification (NCBI taxonomy): domain Eukaryota; kingdom Metazoa; phylum Mollusca; class Gastropoda; order Lepetellida; family Lepetodrilidae; genus Lepetodrilus; species Lepetodrilus tevnianus. The sequence continues at coordinate 11,154 of JAUTBX010063211.1, read as the reverse complement.
GTAAATGACGTAAATACAATCAACAACGTAATACAAGCAAATCCGCGTCATTTACGTCCGGCGTAAATATACGCAGTCCCCTACTGTACGACACGGCGGCAGAGGGCTTCGTATATGTACGCCGGAACGTAAATGACGTAAATAAAATCAACGTAAATAATGTAATACAAGCAAATCCGCGTAATTTACGTTCGGCGTAAATATAAACTAAACCCCTTTCGTGAAACGCACCCCTGGTAGGAAAACTGTCGTAATGCTGCAAGGTTTATTTACACAATCCGAGCCGCCGTCTTTCAAAACATACCGCTCACGAGTGCTCCGAACATCCCATAAACAGTGAAATATCTTGTATCTCCATTCGGAATCCAACCTCACTGTATTTAGTCTTCGGAGTGGCACTGCGCTGAGTTCCACACCAGTTTAACGTGCTCGGGAGCGACTAGATAATGTCATGAGAGTAAACTCCGGTCTAAATGTACCGATTGCTGCCGAAGAGGTGATGTCAGATGTAGGCTTGCATAGTCGAAGAACCACGTGTTCCAATTACAGGTGCTCGGGGAGTAGTCAATGACGCATTAACCATTCCATCACGTTGTATCAAAGTCGATCTATTCGATCGTTTCGTATACAGCTATACGTGTGCCAAAAGTCAACACTGTCCACACCATGGTCACCATACTCTGCCTCCTCCCAGTGGAACTCTCCGCCTCTGTCAGTCAGAACCAGTCCTACAGTAACACTGAAGACTTTCAAGACCAATCTCAAGACACATCTATTCACAGCTTATCTTAAACTAAACTATTTCTTCAACTCGTTGCGCTCCGAGCATGCGTTATCATGGAGTCGTGCGCTTTGTTAATGGACTACTAGTATTTATTTATTTATTTTAAGTATAATTGCAGGAGCTACAGCACATGTCGCTTAAGTATATGTTTAGTTGCTTAAGTATATGTTTAGTTGCTTAAGTATATGTTTAGTCGCTTAAGTATATGTTAGTTGCTTAATTATGTGTTTAGTTGCTTAAGTATATGTTTAGTCGATTAAGTATATGTTTAGTTGCTTAAGTATATGTTTAGTTGCTTAATGTTTATTTGCTTAAGTATATGTTTAGTTGCTTAAGTATATGTTTAGTTGCTTAAGTATATGTTTAGTCGCTTAAGTATATGTTAATTGCTTAATTATGTGTTTAGTTGCTTAAGTATATGTTTAGTCGCTTAAGTATATGTTTAGTTGCTTAAGTATATGTTTAGTATAAGTTTATTAGATTTCCAAGATATCATTATATTTTTGGGAAGAAATCTTCTCCGCCTTTGGCCATAAGGATCGTTTGTTGGCAGTCAATTTACAATTAAAGAACAGGATTATTATTTTTGTTTCGTCATAAATCTACGAACATGAGGGCGTTTGTATATTTTATCTTGCTTTTCGTACGTGGGATAAAACCATTTCTATGTCGTATTAATAATACAAGTTGTAATGTATTTTTTAAAAGCTTATATTGCAATACTTCTTTAAAAAGTCTTGTAATATTTATTTTAAACAACCATGCAACATCTTATACACACCTTCCTCCATGTCCGTTTATCAACTGCTGATTCTCTCTAAATTCCATCTTGCAAATTCTTTAAAAGTCTTGTCATCTATTATAACTATACCTACAATATCTGATACCCAACGTATAGATATCAACTCCGGTTTTTTTAAACTACTCGAATAACCTTACCGGGCTCATACACTATAAATTCCATCTTGCAATTTCTTGCAACCTCTTGTAATATCTATTCTAACTAACCCAACAAGATAAGATCACCAATTTCTTGCAACCTCTTGTAATATATATTCTAACTAACCCAACAAGATAAGATCACCAATTTCCCTCAAATCCGTTTTTCAGCTGCTGGTTTCTTTTCTAAATTCCTTCTTGCAAATTCTTGTGATAATCTGTTCTAACTTAATTTACACGAACACGATTTTCCCCAAAAGATTATCTTGCATCTTGGGTCGGTTTTAGCATGTATCTGTTTTAGCTCACTTAACAAGAACTTAATTTACATGAACATAATATCTCCCCAAATCATGTGTCTTGTATATCTTGCGAAACAGGTACATATATCTGTTTTAGCTCACTTTACCAAAACGGAATTTCTCTACATTTCATCTGGAAAATTTGTTATTTTTTCCTTCTATTTCCTTTTGTAATTGTGTCTAAAATGTATCATTTGAAAGCATTTTTATACTGAATGCATGTAATGTTGTATAAACATCTTGTGATAAATGTAGTCCAATTCTGAAAACGAGAAAAGATAGGCCTACATACCTTACAAAAACAGATTTCCCTCGAATTCTTGTACGGGCATTTGTATACATGTACATGTACTCTGGGAATTATTTTCAAATTAAGTCTTACGACCTTCGTGTACCAGCGTTTATACAAGATAGTATATCATTCATTATTTTTCTAATTTATTTGCCTTCTAAAATGATTGTGCCATGGTCAAGTTAAAATAAATTCATATCGTGGTTGATTATCTATACGAATACGTGCATGCAAGTTTTAATGAAACATTTAAACCCAAAAAAAATAGAGATTTTAATATCACAAATTCAACAGATTTTATCAAATAATTTGTTTACGTTCATATTTAATTTGATACATCAAAATGTACAACTTTCTTGCGTACTTTTTGTGTTCATTTTATCTTTCCTGATAATGTCAACGCGTACGATGAACATCGCAAGAACTAGCCCAATGACTGTGCCCACAAATATGCGGCCTTTTCTTTTAAATGATTAGCGATGACGACCGCTGTTATAAATCTCTGTTTGAAGTACCCGGTGTGTTTTCATGGGTATTAACATCACCCCGCCATGTGCTTTACTTCAAGCCCACGGGCAATACCGTGGTAATACCTTCAGGTATATTTACGGTGGTACACAATACCATGTTGGTATTTATAGTCGCATGCAACATTTTCTCTACATACTTTAGTAGGTGTGAAAGCCTACCAGCTGATGGATGTTATTCCTCCCCCTCCCCTTCCTTTATCCTCCATTCCGCATCCCCCAATCTTTCTGACACAACTTCTTCTTCTTCTTCTTCCTCCTCCTCCTCCTCCTCTTCTTCTATTATTATCATCCCCCCCTGCTTCTTCTTCTGCTACTTCTTCCCCTTCCTCTTCTTCGGCTTCTTCGTCTCGTTCTTCTTCTTCCTCTTATTCTTCCTCGTCTTCTCTTTCCTGCTTCTTCTTGGTCTTCTTCTCCTTCTTTTTTTCTTCTTCTTTCCTCTTCTTCTTCTTCTTCTCATTTTTCTTCTTTCTTCTTCCTCTTCTCATTCTTCTTCTTTTATTTTTCTTACTATTATCTTTTTTCTTCATCTTTCCTCTTCTTCCTCTTCTCATTCTTCTTCTTCTTCCTCCTCTTCTAATTCTCATTCTTCTTCTTCTCCTTCTGTTCTTCTTGTTCTGTTTATTTTTACTTGAAGTATCCCAAAAGCACGGTCGCCGAAACTGGAACGTCTGAACATATAGGCTTGTCTTATCTCACAACAATTTCCACGTAAAACCAACTGCTACTCGCGTTTAGAACCTGCAAGCTGTGGCATGGTTCCGGGTCCCCACGAGGGCGTTTTACCCCCGCGTTCCAAGCATTGCCCCGGAACGATCCCTCTTTCCAACGCCCCCAGAGGGGCGGCCTGAACTCGTGCAAGCATGGGATGCTAGGCATGCTTGTGTCGTCTTCATTCTAAGAAATGTTGTTGCATTGCCATTTTTCAATTGGTAATCTTTTTGAGGAGTTGGAGTTATTAGAGACAAATCGGCAGAAAACTTGGTATTCTATCTGTGTTGTTGTTGCGAGTTTATTGAAGGGATAATTTATTTTATTTTATTTTTTAATTCCACGAGCGATACAAATAATAATACAAATACTATTTCAAATAATAATAATAATAATAATATTACAACAATAATAATAATATCAACAACAATAACAACAATACTAATACTAATACTAATACTAATACTAATATTAATATTATTATTATTACTACTAATAATAATAATAATAGAAATAATAATAATAATAATAATAATAATAATAAAAACAAGAACAACAAAATTACCAGTGTTACAATCAAAAACTTTGACTGCATCTGAGATCATTTCATCATATTATTTAACCCTCTCCATGCTGGCTTAAACACAATTTGAGCTCTTTAGGGCATATCCGGTTGCCTTCAGCATGGAGAGGGTTAAATAAAGAATTGTCAATACAAAGATTTTCAATAGTCTAGAGAATACCAGGAACGGTGTCACTCGCATGCGCAGACAAACTTTATTAGTGCAGATACTGACGTTCCAAGCATGCTACACCGTCTGTGGTGCTTCTATGTATGCGTATCTTTGGCATAGATTACTTCGTGCACAGCGCAAGCACGTCGAAGGGCTCGGCGCAGCCCGTATGTGAAATGTACGTTACGTCGATATACATCATGGCGACGATAACGTAGCTGTAAACTAGCAAATAAATTTAATTCTCATTGCCAGTTCTAAGAATACCGGTACCTCTCCTATTTTTTAATGCGAGATAAAAAGAAGAAAAAAGTAAGAAAGGTTTGTGTGTTCGGCCATCTTATTGAAAGAATCGTGGTAATTTACCGGCGTTCGCTCATTATTCGTTTCGTTAATTTTATGTATGTTTTTACTGTTTCATGTTAAACTGTTGTCTGGATAACTGACATGCGCAAACATTACGTTCGTTGAAATAACATCTCGCCGTAAAAAGGAATCATGCGTATATTGAATTACCGCTTCCTTCTTCCTCTCACATTATTCGCCTCTTTTCTTTCCTTCTGTTTTCGTATCTCTCCATCTCTCTTATTTCTCTCCATTACTTTGATCTCCCTCCATGCACCTATATCTCTCACCTTCTCTTTCTTTATATTTATCTCTCTCAAATTTCTTCCTTTCTCTCCTATCGCTTTCTTTGTCTTTTCATGTGCTTCTCTATCGGTCTCTATCCCATTCTTTTTTTCTCCCTAAGTCTCTCCTCTTCTCTCTGTCTGTCTTCCTCGTTCGTTCCCTCTCTCCCTTCTCTCCTCTTATCTCTCTTCTATCCTCTTCTCTCTCCCTTTCTCTCTCTCTCTCCCCTCTCTCTCTCTCTCCCCTCTCTCTCTCTCTCTCTCTCTCTCTCTCTCCTCTCTTTGTCTGTCTCCCTCGTTCTTTCCCTCTATCCCTTCTCTTCTCCCTCCCTATCTCTCTTTATCCCTTCTCTTATCTTCTTTCTCCTCTCTCTCTCTCTCTCTCTCTCTCTCTCTTTTCCCTCCCTCTTTGTTTCTTTCTCCCTCCCTCTCTCTCTCCCTTCTCTCTCCTCTCCTCTCCCATGCTCTCTCTCTATCTCCCTTATCTCTCTCTCGCGCGCTCTCTCTCTCTCTCTCTCTCTCTCTCTCTCTCTCTCTCTCCCCCTCCCTCTCTGTCTCTCGTTCCCCCTCCCATCCACTCCCTCTCCCCCAGTCAGTGTAGGTGGTTGTAATGCTATAAACATGGTAACATTTCTGCTACCATCATAATGACAATTTATGACCTCTCGTAAAAGGTCATATAAACCCATTTGACTCGGCATACCAATGCAGTAAACCGTTAAAATCCACTTGCCCTTGCCAAACTCACAACGAAGAGATCACTGCACGTCATACCTCGTCTATCTTCAACGTCTAACGTAGTTCTTGTCAAGTGAACGTTTCTTGGCTTTTCTTTTTCGGTTTTGAACTATTTGTTTTACATTTTCTTTTCTGGAAGAAGAATTGGCACTTCAAATAATATTTTTTTGGACAGTTTTAAACATTTAAATGTCAAGTTTTCCAAACAAAATATCATTTTATTTTTAAGTGTCTTGTATTGTTGCATACATAGAGAAGAATTGGCACTTCAAATGCTATTTGTTATACAGTTTTAACACTTAAATGTCAAATTTTCAAAATACGTAAACTGTATTTTTAGTTGCTAAGTATTATGTATACCCATAGAGATATAGAACGGAGTTTAGTGTTGTACATCTCATATAGTATTCCAAGCCGGTGCTCGCAGGTTTACTGCAACATTCAGTGCTACAGATGTTGCGGGTTTCCTCGGGTTTGATCTCACATGAAAACGTCACGATTCAGACGTCATTCATTGCAACCGTCGAATTTCTTCCTATCACCGGAAATGACCCTGACGAGACTTACTGTCCCTATTGACAGTAGTAAGTAATAAATACTCTTTTTTGTGTGCGTGTGAAACTGCCAAAACTCCCGACGACAGTAAAAAAACGTTCCTTGTGTTTAATAAGTCTCTGCGGTTTGGCCCAACCCTCCCAAATCTTGTTCTCCGGGGTGGTAGAGCTCAATTCAGAGGTCCGTTGTTGATACGAAAGCCTCGCTTCCGTCCCGGGAGAGCGTTATTGTTACCCGCACGTGCCAAATTAAGAGGTTAGACGTGTCTGCTATGGCCAAGGGACTTCGGGGATAACATTTTGATAACACATACCATTATTTATCCACATTTCGCCGGCGTATTGAGTCTGCATGCTGCCCCATCAGAACCGCTGTTAGAGGATTGGTTCCAGAGTGGCCCATTCACCGGCCGTGTTTAACTGTTGCTCCGTAAGACCGGAAGCTGACAGAACGGCACGTTTGCGCGCCTCGTGACCCAGACGATGCGTGTGCGTTGTGTTTGTGTTTGTTAAGACATCGCTTGCTATTGATTCTCTGCCATTCCTCCGCACATCCGACGTTAGTAGAGGATGGGTTCCAATGTTCATTTTCACAGACACAATATTTTCCTTTAGTTTCTTCTCTGTTTTTACGTATTTAGCTGTTAAAGGAAACAGATATAGTCTCAGATTGTGAACATGTGTCTTGTGGCTTGTCAGTCAGTCTCAAAATCGTAAACTTCATCAGATCGAATTTATCTTTAGAATTGGTCCTCTTCCTTAAGTTTGTAATACTGTGAACATGTATAATGCGCCAAATTCACGCTCGGAAACATGCTCATGACGCTACATTACTGTATAGGTTTTCTATTAGTAGACTCTACGTATAGGCCTACTATTCACAGACTTTCACTCTTTACTTTCATTTGTGTCAGTAAATTTTACGTTTATACTGTTTTACTATTATTGCAATACTTGTATTATTATTTTTCTGTATTTTATTATTTTTAAATTGAGATTTAGGATCGCTTTCAAGATTCTTTCACTTCTCACTCCTTGTCAGTTTACGGCAGAAGGACATCCGCAACATCCATAGCAATGAATGTTGCAGTAAACCTGCACCGTCTGGTACTGACAGACCAATGATGATAACTGCATTGCCACGGTACATGTAGACAGCGCATCATGTAAACTAGATATATAAACTTGTTACAAGATCTTATCTTCATTAGAGTATAATTTTCAGATTGTAGGTGGCTTCTGGAAGACATGCTTTGTTTATGTGGAACATTGTCATCAATGCGTGAACCAACCACGCCTAGAGTGTAACAGATAAAGGTGGTCTGTATGAGCTCACGACAGGGTTTATCACCTCCAGACTGTTATATGCTACTTAGTAGGTAAACACTGCACACGAGCTCGATAATTTCAATAGAACATAGTATGTAATTCTATTAGTACCCTCGCAAATATGTTTCAGTCATATATAATTATTTTATATATTTATTATTTTTTATTTTTAAAGTTAACTGTGTTAACTGTGTGAGTAAATGTGTACATCAAAGTCAAAGATATGCATATATGCATATTATATAGGCGTAAAACGTAAAGATGAATGGTTCATAGTATGAGATATATCATGTTCTTTTGTCGTAGAAATGACAACATTCATTATACGTAGGCTACATCTGTACATCGGCACGCGTATACACGTGTAGGTCTGCATAGATGAGATAGACACGCTCCCGTTCCGACACACGCGCATTCAAAGGCACGCGCGCACACGTATCTCACATACATGAGACTCATAGACAAGCTCGCGCGCGAACACGCATGCACCACACACATACATGCACATGCTTGCTAATCAAGGTCCTCCTTTACAGAGCTGCGTAAGTATAAATAATACTCCGACCTTGGTAATGGGTATACTAGTAGTATATGGCTAAGGTTGAAGTTTAACGCAATAGGGACAGTAAGTCTCGTCAGGGTAATTTCCGGTGATAGGAAGAATTTCGACGGTTGCTGTAAATGACGTCTGAATCGTGACGTTTTCATGTGAGGTCACAATGGAATGTCGTCAAATGTGTAGCGCATTTATGTGTTTGACCCGTTTATGTCACAGGATATTGAATGACTCTCTGGATATCTCGTGTCAACTTACGGTCCCTATTACATCGTTCATATGGACAGCACTTTCCATTCCTTTATGCCAACAGAAAAAAAGGAATTATTACTAATAGGCCTATATATTAGGCCTACAATCGTAGGCCCCTTATAAGCCTCATCTGGGACTTGGTTCATATTATAATGAATTTGTAATATTACTAAGTACTTTGCACTTGATCTTCATTAGCAGCTACACACCCAATAGCAAATTGTACAGGGCATCATGTCTGGCCGTCTCCAGCAGGACGAACGTTAATTAAGAAGTACGTAACCACCTTGCGAACGTCACGTGACGCTAATGCGAGAACTGGCGTGGATGTTCGAGAGTTGGCGGGCCCAGCATTACACTGCACCGCAGAGCGAAGATAAGTTAACGAACTCACACTACAAGAACACATTTATCGCTGTCGTTTTACTTTAACTAAGTTTGTCATCGAATATTCCAGTAAATGGAGTCCTAATGGCCTGCACGTTGCTGTGAGAAAATGTCCCGAGCTAAGTGGAGATAACCCTTGTTAGGAATGGCCAATTATTTGTGTTATTTACGACAAGTCGTAAATTGGCCATATAATGGTTTAGACAGGTACATGTATCTTCAGCAACACGAATTTAGCAAATGCATTTATTGGTGATAAATCAAGCTATAACAAATGGTATCTAGTTTAAATTGGCATTTTTTCACTATATAAAGCATGATATCGTTGATATCTAACATGGCATGTGAAGATTATGAAAGAGCGAATCGTAGTGATGCATGATAACCTTTCAATGCAATGCCTGTTTTAATCAGCTTGATATACATTTAAATGAGAGTACTGTATTTAACATATATAGCCTACATCATGATGTCATTATTTATTCTATTTTTAAAATATTACAAGAAAATGGAAACAACGAAAGAGAACGGCTTTGGTCCACGTATTAATAATTTCAGATAAACAAATTGCTTTCATAAATTATATTAACTAGTTAACTAAGATTCTTTCAGTCACGCACTGACCGTTACCACATTCAGGATTATTTCACACTAATAATAATAATAATAATACTACTAATAATAATGCTACTACATGTACTACTACTACTAAACAATTATAGATAATTACTAAAATATTTTTAGTTTTTATTAAAAAAATAAATTAAAAATGCAATAATGTACCCCTAATCGTTGTGATGGACGACGAACTCTGCAGTACAATAATTTCGTTATACATATTTTTCATTCACTCTTATACCACCATGTGTGGAGAAAGGGGAAATAAAGTGAAGTAGTCACGAAACTCCGCGTTCCATCACGCACAACATGAGAGGGCTGATAATCTGCAGGGTTTACCCTGGGTTAATCTTTGCACCCAGTGACCCCCAACCTACGCGACTGTGCACCCAGTGGGGAGTAAGAATGAACTATAGACGACAGAGTACAAGCACGAGTCGCTGTCTTCAGTACAGACAGTTTCCTGGTCGTGGTGTCTAGCTAACAAATGTCGTACAGTATGTTTGCTTCATGTACGGTTGCACACCATGTAGTCTATTAAGTTCGTATTGGTGTGATACATGTATATGTTTATGCTTTTCAAAAGATAGGCATTTACGTTAGGGATAGAAGTGAGAAAGTCTTTGATTGCTTTAATGTTGCACCATCCTCTAAAAATAGGAGCAGGTTGCTTAAACATACGCTACTGTGAGAGCATATTAAGTTCGTATTGGTTTGATGTATGCTTATGCTTAGTCGTAAAAGATAGGCATTTGCGTTAGGGATAGAAGTGAGAAAGGCTTTGTTGTATCGTCCTCTAAAACACAGGACCAGGTTGCTTAAACATACGCTACTGTGAGAGCAGTTACTTGGTGTAGATGGTGATGCAGTAGGGGCAATTTTGATGCAAATGACTTCCAGTGCTGGAAGGTGATCACGTTTTGTGGATGTATTTGATAAATGTTGGTATAGACGCGCGTGTAGAGCAAAGTATGGGAATATCAATTATATGTGGCGTAATAATAAAGGATGGTATAGACACACATTGCAGTTCCGGTTCGCTGTGCCATTTTGTTTCCGCTTGCAGTTCTAGTTCCGACCTCTGTATATCTATTGTTTTCTCTTACAATTCCAGTTCCGGTTTTTGTATATCTATTGTTTTCCCTTGCAGTTCCAGTTCCGGTTTATGTATATCTATTGTGTTCTCTTGATATTCCAGTTCCTGTTTCTGTATAGGCCTACCTAATATTTTCTCTTTACAATTCCAGTTCCGGTTTCTGTATGTCTATTGTTTCCTCTTGAAGTTCCAGTTCCCGTTATATCTGTGTATCTATAATTTTCTGTTGCAATTCCAGTTCCGGTTTCTGTATATCTATTGTTTTCCCTTGCAGTTCCAGTTCCAGTTTCTGGTTTCTGTATACATAATATCTTCTCTTTCAGTTCCAGTTCCCGTATCTGTGTATCTATAATTTTCTGTCGCCATTCCAGTTCCGGTTTCTGTATGTCTATTGTTTTCTCTTGCAGTTCCAGTACTGGTTCGAAAACCTGACCTCTCTGAACACTGCTTTGCTGTACAATCCTCTACTAAGCATTCCTACCAAGGGTTGGATACCCCACAGTCAAACAGGTGCGTATCAACAGGGACAGTAAGTCTCGTAGAGGTCATTCAGGTGATAGGAAGAATTTCGACGCATCGTGACGTTTTCATGTGAGGTCACAATGGGATATCATAAAATGTGTAGCGCCTTTAGGTGTTTGACCCGTTTATGTCACCGGATATTGAATGAATCTCGGGCTATCTCGTGTCCACTTACGGTCCCTAT